>JANAVB010040817.1:17383846-17388846 GCA_029216955.1 Iris pallida | reverse complement strand
ACTATGGGTCAACACTTTACCCAATTTAGTCCCAAATTCCATTAGACTTGTGTAGTTGACCGAAAGTAAACAATTAGTCACCATTGACCTAGGATTGACCTAGGGTTTACCAGAGTTGACCAGAGTTGACCAGTTGAACAAAATTCAACTGTAAGTCAACTGTTGACTCAAATCGACCTAGATTAATTCTGTTTGACTTGCATTGACCCAGTTTGACCTGGTTAGGCCTAATATGACTTAGATTGACCTAGTACAGTCTAGTTTGACGTGTCTTGACCTATAATGACTTAATAGAATTTAATTTTGATTCGACTTTACTTCCTAAACATAGTATTGATACGTCTTATTCTCTATAGGTCCTCGAGACGTTGTATTTGCTCCAGTTGACATATCCTACCATATTACATGCGAGTACATTCTCTGACACTTTTCTAATTTACGATGATTGTTATAATTCATGTAATTAGTGTAGATATGCTTGTTCTCGATACATTGATCATACGGATTGGTATTTATGGATCCCGACATAAGATGTTATTCCTCGTTATCTTGGTATATCTTGTGCAAGCTCCCTTGTAGTTCTTATGCAATATATAGATACCGATTTTTGAGGAGACTTGCTCCCTTCTCGTAGAATCCCGTGTCATAACGTGTCTTGCTTGGATCCACCCTACCAGTCGGGGACGGGGAGTATTAGTGTAGATATGTGGTTAAAGCCTATTGTGCACCCATTGTGCACCTATTGATTGTGAGTGTTGATCATACACCCACGTATGATTAGCCAGGCCGGTTACTATTTGTGCAAGTTCCCAAGCCGGCCACATATTGTAGCTAGTACTCACACACTTAGTTATATGATTCTTGATTCTTGTACATGCCGTGATCAGTTTACTTGTCTTGTTCTAGCTCTAGATTTACAGCTTACCTTGCCATGATACTCACATGTACATTCTATGATTTTCTTGTATATACTCTCTATTTACAGTCTTATAGCTTTTGTCATATCTTGTGAACTGTTGTTAGTAGATTGTACTCGTTCCATCCTGACAGGATATATTGACAAATATTACAGATGCCGACGAGGGGGATTACTGTACCTACTACGGTCCGGATGACGTAGTAGGCATAGACTTGGAGATATTGGTCCGGCAGGGCTTAGCTTCGCCCGACGAGACCTTACCACTTGCTTAGTTAGAGTAGGTCTTTTGTACTGGACTTTGTCTCCAGCTACTTTTGAGACTGTTATTATTATGGATTGTATTAGAGACTTGGACTTGTATATATTATTGTGTTGGACTTGACAGGTTATTATTTTATTATCGTCTTGTTGTCTTTATCTTTCAGTCTTTATTTTGTTATCTTAGAGTTGTGATTGAGTACTCGTATATATTCATTGCTTGTCCTCCGTTCGGAGTTGACCATATTCTCGACGGTTTTTGATATATATATAAACTGTTTAGAGTAGAAAACCTACAGCGTTCTATGCCGTTTTTACGGTGAGGGATGGGCGTTGTCACGTGCACGTGTCCTTATAGCGGGTGTGGGTCGTGACACGTTTTAGTAGTGGCCCATGCAGGTCCTGTAGTCGCAATTAGTGCGATGTCGTGGCGGCACTCGTCTTAGAGTGTTGACTACGAGCCTGTGTTACACATAGGAGGTAGTAGGTTAAGAGTGCTCAATCACAGTAGGATCTTTTCTTGCTTATCTTGTTTGCCGTCTTTGATATTGATTTACTGTATTCTAGCTGTCCTCCTTTGATATTGCCTTCATGTGCCATATTGATATCTTCTTTTTAATTTGTCTCCAGGATAGTTATGACTCATTCTCTTGGTGAGGAGCACGGGGAGACGAAGAGGTCTGCTACCTCTGGCGGACAGGCTCCGGTCACTTTTCCTGCAGATGGAACTTCTGTTGGGGCTCTCGGGGGTACTCCTCCAGCGCTCTCGATGACCGTCCCTGGGGTTGTGGGTGCTCTTCCCGCAGTGCCGGGGGCTACGACGGGAGTTGTCGGGGGCGTTCTTCCACCTGCCGCGCAGCGGATTCCTCCGCTAGTTGCAGACATACTTCCACCTCCACCTCCTCTGCCTACAGATATGGGGCAGATGCTTACCTTCCTCCAGCAGATGCTGGAGACTCAGAGAGCCCAGGCCGAGGCTCAGCAGAGGCAGACAGACGCGATGCGTCAGGGCATGGAGGATGTCCATCAGTTGGCCCTTGCAGCCGTGGAGCAGAGGGCTCCGCATCCGGGGACGCGACCGAGGTACGGAGATATCTAGGACTTCAAGAAGCTCGGGCCCCGTGACTTTAGTACGACCGAGGGTGTGGTCTATACAGATGATTGGCTCGAGGATATCGAGCGACAGATGAGGGCCTCCCGCCTGGCAGACGACCTGAAGGTTGAGGCGGTAGGTTTGCAGTTGCTAGACATTGCATGCACCTGGTTCAAAAACGAGCCAGCCCTAGCTGGAGAGGGCCGTACTTAGGCAGAGTTCAAGCTCCTCTTCAAGGAGAAGTTCTTTTCCTCCACGGACAAGATTGACCTGGTGCGACAGTTCCAGGATCTGCAGCAGGGCAGTCTATCTGTGGAGGAGTACGCAGCGGAGTTCGGCCGTCTGAGCCGATACGCAGAGTATATGGTTCGAGACCCGGAGATCAGGGCGAGCCGTTTCAGGAAGGGGCTCACATGGGATATCAAGATCCTCATTCCCTCCTTCTATGAGACTTATACCCAGATCTACGCAGAGGCCCGCAAGGTAGAGCGGGAGTGGGGCTTGAAGCCCAAGAGGGTGCGTGATCTTTTTTCGGGGGCTTCTAGCAGCGCGGGGGCTGCTAAGCGCCCTCAGCTTCAGCATCGTTCTTTCCAGTATCACCAACCGCAGGTGCAGGCCAGAGCACCGGTTCAGCAGCAGGTGCAGCACACTCAGCCGAGGCAGGCACAGCACGGGGCTCCTTGCCACTTCTGCAAGAAGCCTGGTCACGTCTGGGAGGTTTGCCGGAAGAGGCTAGGAGTGTGTCTCTTTTGTGGCGGAGCAGGCCATCAGTTGAGGGAGTGTCCAGTGAACCCTCGTGTTACTGGTACAGCTCAGAGGGCACCGGCGAGAGTTCCTGCAGTGCAGCCGAGGGGTCCACTTCCGACCCAGCAGCAGCAGTTTGTTCAGCACCACCAGCAGCGGGGTGGTCAGGGTAGAGCCTTTGCTCTTGCAGCTGAGGAGATGGAGCCTATTGCGGATGTTGTCGCAGGTTCTATTCTGCTCGATTCTTTTCCATCTTTAGCCTTGTTTGATTCTGGTGCTACGCACAGTTTTGTGTCTGTTTCTTTTGCTCTTAGGCACAATATTATTGCTGAGTATCTTGGTAGGACTTGTAAGATTATGACTGGAAATGGCATCATCCTAGTTAATAATATTTGTAAGGGGCAGAGAGTTTCTTTGAGAGGCCGGGAGCTGAGTGCGTGTTTGTTCGTAATGCCACTTCCGAGTTACGATGTGGTACTCAGTATGGATTGGTTGAGCATGCACCACGCTAGCATCGACTGCAGAGGGGGCAGGATTCTGTTTAGGCCGCCGGGAGAGCCGGAGTATGAGTTCACCAGGGGTGCAGTGGAGCAGGGAGATGGATTCTGTGGAGCGTTGTTGGCGGGACCGGTGTTGCCACATCCACTCATTGTTGAGTTCTTGGATGTCTTTCCCGAGGAGCTGCCAGGAATGTCGCCTGATCGTGATATTAAGTTTTCTATAGACCTAGTACCGGGCACTGAGCCTATCTCCCAGCACGTCTATAGAATCAACAATAGCGAGTTAGAGGAGTTGAAGAAGCAGGTCGACGAGCTGGAGGACAAGGGCTTTATTTGATCTAGTTCTTCACCTTGGGGCACGCCAGTTCTTTTCGTCCCCAAGAAGGATGGTACGGTACGTCTGTGTATTGATTACAGGGCGCTCAACAACCTTACCATCAAGAACAAGTATCCTTTGCCAAGGATTGATGACTTGTTCGACCAGTTGAGCGGGGCGAGAGTGTTCTTGAAGATCGACTTGCGCACCGGGTACCATCAGCTGAAGGTGAAGCAGGATAACATTCCGAAGACTGCCTTTCGGACTCGCTATGGCCAGTATGAGTATACCGTCATGCCGTTTGGGTTGACTAACGCCCCGACGGTATTCATGAACTTGATGAACAAGGTATTTCATCAGTACCTTGACAAGTTCATGGTGGTCTTCATTGATGACATCCTCATCTATTCGAAGACGCCAAAGGAGCACGAGGAGCACCTGAGGATTGTGTTGGACACTCTCAGGAGGGAGCAGCTGTATGGGAAGCTGTCAAAGTGCGAGTTCTTCTTGGATCGTGTGGAGTTCCTAGGCCATGTTGTCTTTGGCGAGGGGATTTTAGTGGATCCGAGGAAGATTTCTGCGGTGGAGTCTTGGTCTACGTCGAGCTCTGTAGCAGAGGTTCAGAGTTTTCTGGGTCTGGCAGGTTATTACCGGAGGTTCGTACAGGACTTTTCCAGGATTGTCCAGCCGATGAACCGCCTTACCAGGAAGGACGAGGAGTTTGTTTGGTCCGATGAGTGTCAGGCCACCTTCGAGGAGCTGAAGGCGAGGTTGACTACAGCTCCTATCTTGACGCTGCCATCTGGATCTGGTGGTTATACGATCTACAGTGATACTTCAGGACGGGGTTTGGGTTATGTGCTTCAGCAGCACGGGAAGGTAATTGCCTATGCATCTAGGCAGTTACGTCCTCATGAGAGGAATTACCCTACCCACGATCTGGAGCTGGCAGCAGTCATCTTTGCTTTGAAGCTGTGGAAACACTATCTGTACGGAGAGCGAGTTGAGATCTATACTGATCACAAGAGCTTGAAGTACGTGTTTACCCAGAAGGAGCTGAATATGAGGCAGAGGCGATGGTTAGAGCTGATAAAGGATTTTGATATATCCTTACAGTACCATCCAGGGAAGGCCAACGTGGTCGCGGATGCTCTGAGCAGGTATCCCGTG
>JANAVB010040817.1:17316346-17378846 GCA_029216955.1 Iris pallida | reverse complement strand
TTCCAAGCCGGCCACATATTGTAGTTAGTACTCACACACCTAGATATATGATTATTGGTTCTTGTACATGCCGTGATCAGTTTACTTGTCTTGTTCTAGCTCTAGATTTACAGCTTACCTTGCCATGATACTCACATGTACATTCCATGATTTTCTTGTATATACTCTCTATTTACAGTCTTATAGCTTTTGTCATATCTTGTGAACTGTTGTTAGTAGATTGTACTCGTTCCATCCTGACAGGATATGTTGACAAATATTACAGATGTCGACGAGGGGGATTACTGTACCTACTACGGTCCGGATGACGTAGTGGGCATAGACTTGGAGACGTTGGTTCAGCAGGGCTTAGCTCCGCCTGACGAGACCTTACCACTTGCTTAGTTAGAGTAGGTCTTTTGTACTGGACTTTGTCTCCAGCTACTTTTGAGACTGTTATTATTATGGATTGTATTAGAGACTTGGACTTGTATATATTCTTGTGTTGGACTTGACAGGTTATTATTTTATTATCGTCTTGTTGTCTTTATCTTTCAGTCTTTACTTTGTTATCTTAGAGTTATGATTGAGTACTCGTATATATTCATTGCTTGTCCTCCGTTCGGAGTTGACCATATTCTCGACAGGTTTTTGATATATATATATATATATAAACTGTTTAGAGTAGAAAACCTACAGCATTCCACGCCCTTTTTACGGTGAGGGCTGGGCATTATCACGTGCACGTGCCCTTATAGCGGGTGCAGGTCGTGACACACGTGGTGTGTGTTGTGCACAGGAGACCCCGAACAGCAGGGGAAGAACACTGCGCGTGCACGTGTGTTGCACCCACGTGTTCGTGTGTCCATTACGACACGACATGACACCAAGAACGACTCAGAACACC
Organism: Iris pallida; assembly: GCA_029216955.1. Classification (NCBI taxonomy): domain Eukaryota; kingdom Viridiplantae; phylum Streptophyta; class Magnoliopsida; order Asparagales; family Iridaceae; genus Iris; species Iris pallida. Next base: position 17,377,960 of record JANAVB010040817.1, on the reverse strand, counting down.
AAAAATTAATAAACGAGCCTAAACCCTAATTTTCTATTCAAAAATATTCCAGAAATCGAATCGAAATGCCCTTTGGGGCATTTCATCAAACACATTCACGTATCCACTGATACGTGTCCGATACGGACACGTATTGGACACGAAACCTAGGGATAGCTATACCTATAGTTAGGGTAGGTCTAGCGTCCACGTGGTGTGTGCTATGCACAGGAGACCTCGAACAGCAGGGAAAGAACACTGTGCGCGCACGTGTGTTGCACCCGCGTGTTCGTGTGTCCATTACGACACGACACCAATAACGACTCAGAACACCAAAAATTAATAAACGAGCCTAAACTCTAATTTTTTTATTCAAAAATATTCCAGAAATTGAATCAAAATGCCCTTTGGGGCATTTCATCAAACACATTCATGTATCCACTGATACGTGTCCGATACGGACACGTATTGGACATGAAACCTAGGGATAGCTATACCTACCGTTAGGGTAGGTCTAGGGCTTCCTAAATATGCAATAATAATAGTATTCTATGGTATGGATTAGAAATTTACCTATGGTTTGCCAAGGCTCAAAAAGCCCCAAATGAGAGTGGATCCTCAAGCCACCAAAACTCCTTCAAATTGTCCACACTCTGAAATTTCTCACCACAAACAGCAAGTAGAATAAATTTAGAGCCTATTGTAATTGATTTGATAGAAAAATAAATTAAATAGGATTTTATAGGAATTATGGAGTTGGAGCATACCTCTTCCTTAAACTTGAGAAATTTCTAAAGGAGGCTAGCCCTAACTTTGAGGAGCATTAAATAGATGGGGAATGCCCTAAGTGGTCGGGCAAGGGGCTGTGTTGGGCTAGGGTTTACTTGGTGTTGGGCTTTGGGCCTCTAAGGGCTTAAGTCATTAATCATGACTTGTGAAACCACACACCATTCTCTATTCAAATTAATTCCTATTTTCTCCTAATAAATTCTAATGAGTAGGATATCTCTAACTTAGTTCAAGCTAGGATTACACACTCTAACCAAGTAGTCATGACCTAGGTTAGCTTCTAGGACAGTCTCCTAAGTCAACACTAGTCAAAGTCTAGAATAGCACCAAATCAATTATACTAAAAATCACTTAAAAATTCTAATAATTATAATTAATAATAATAATTCCCAAATAATTCCAAAATTTTAAAAAATGACCAAAATACTCTCAAGCTAGAAATGTGGTAGTGACAAATCTACCCCCCTTAAAATAATTTTGTCCTCGAAATTAAAGACGAAACTAACTGCTGAGAAGGATAGAAAAGTATACCTCAAGGTCCAAAAAGATAGGGGTACCGCTTGCGCATCTCATCCTCCCGCTCCCGGGTAGACTCTTCTGGAGAATTATGCCTCCATGCGACGCGTACCAAGGGTATCACCTGGTTCCTCAGTATCTTCTCTCGGCGATCCAGAATCTCCACAGGCTGCTCTGGATAACTGAGAGTAGGTCCAACCTTAATCTCCGAATGATCGAGCACATGGCTAGGGTCAGCCACGTACCATCTCAACTGTGATACATGGAATACGTTGTGAACTCCCACTAGTACATGTGGTAAGTCTAGCCTATAAGCCACGTCACCGACTCTCCCGCTGATAACGAAAGGTCCGATGAAGCGTGGGCTAAGATTCCCACTTCTACCAAAATATATCGTACCACGAGTCAGAGATATCTGCAGAAAAACCATATCTCCAACCTAATCACAAGCAAGGTCTCAAGTTACTAAAAATCAAACACGATCAATCAAACAAAACAAAAATACAACCTACTTCTAATCCTATCTCTAAATCTGTACCTCAAACTCCAACGACCTCCGGTGGCTATCGACCCAGTGTCGATGTATGTCCTGCGCCACGCGAAGTCTGTCCCTGATGATCTTTACCTTCTCGGATGCGTCAACAACCATCTATGGTCCCAGTAAAGCTCGCTCTCCAACATCATCCCAAGATAAGGGTGTACGACACCTACGCCCGTACAGAGCCTCAAAAGGTGACATCTCAATACTGGCCTGATAACTGTTGTTGTAAGCAAACTCTACCAAATGTAGATGATCCTCTAAGGAATCTCCAAAATCCAGGACGTACGTCCGCAGCATGTCCTCAAGCGTCTGAATAGTCCTTTCTGACTGTCCGTCCGTCTGGGGATAGTATGCAGTACTAAACTTGAGCTGAGTGCCCAAACTAGTCTGCAGACTCCTCCAGAAATGGAAAGTAAAGCGACTATCCCGATCTGAGATAATGCTGACGGGAATTCCGTGAATCCTGACTATCTACCGTATGTACAACTCCGCAAGCCTCTCTGTAGACGTACCCACCTTGAATGGCAAGAAGTGGGCCGATTTGGTCAATCTGTCAACGATGACCCAAATCGCGTCCTTTCCTTCTGGTATACGCGGCAACCCAGATACGAAATCCATGGTGATATGTTCCCACTTCCACTCTGGAATGGGCAACGGCTGTAATAATCCTCCGGACCTCTGCCTCTCTGCCTTGACCTGCTGACAGACCAAGCATCTAGCTACGAAGCGAGCTACCTTCCGCTTCATCCCGTACCACCAGACATGCTCTCGCAGATCCCTGTACATCTTGTTGGCACCAGGATGTATAGAGTACTGCGATCTGTGAGCCTCCTGCATGATCTTCTCTCTGAGCTCCCCGCTAGGCACACATAACCTGGAACCGTGCCTCAAGGCACCATCCTTTGCAAGAGAAAACTCGCCATCCACCAACCCTGCACGAACCTGCTCTCGGATACACCGCAGAGCCACATCCTCGAACTGCGTCGCCTTGATCCTCTCCATCAAGTCCGACTGTATCTGAAGGCCCCATAACTGCATCTGCACTCCGGGCACAATCACCTCAATCCCAAGGCTCTCGAAGTCTGCAAGCAAGTGCCGATCCCTAGTCAAACACATGGCTGTCGGATACCTACTCAAGGCATCGGCATCCATGTTGGCCTTCCCTGGGTGATACTGAAGTAGGATGTCAAAGTCCTTCATCAACTCTAGCCATCTGCGCTGCCTCATGTTGAGCTCTAACTTTCCAATCCTATCAAGTCACCCATAACTAAATTCCTACAAGCTAAGCACACCAATCCCAAATACCACATATAGATATGCTCAAGAACAACACCCATCACATATATCCTAAGTATATCATCTATATATATACATGACTGATCAACCAAGGGTTAAAGTACACTAAACTTATAAGGGCTGAAACAAATGCTTAGAACTTAGGCTAAGGATGAATGGTCTGAATCATCAGTGTAGGCAAAGGGAATGATGCTAAGGAGACTGAATTTATAAGCTAAAGGACAGGACGTTTGGGTCCACTTGTATAGTCAATGTGAAAGAAAACCTACATGGTGACTGAAACATTCCTCTAGATCAACCTGGGCTCTCCTCTCTATCTGGCTGAACTAACTATATGCAAGACAGTGGTCTGAAAGAAGTGAAACCAACTGGTGTACAAGGAATGCAATAGGCAGTATACTGCAATGGTATCAGAGGAAAACTTGTATTGTAGTATATACGCCCTTGTCTAGGTACATCCATAACCATATCGTGGCATACTGATGTTTACCGTAGTGCGTAGCTGGTCGTGTCTTTCGATACTGGAATGTGACAAAGTAGTTGTTAATTGTTACCAAACAACTCTTGGAATTGCTTTCTAAACTAATAGGCAAAAACAATCATATTAAGCAATTCCAAATCTAGTCTAAGCAATTTCAAAACCAAGTCTACTTGTTTCATTTTTTTTTCTTCTTGAAAAATAATATCGAAATATGGTTTTTAACATCTTATCATTTTTGTGAGAAACTAATTCAATTTTATATCAACTCATAAAAACAAATAAAAAATTATTCTAATTCTTTCTACTACTGCTCCCTAAAAAGCAACATGCAAACCCAAAGAGTGGTAGACTCTCACCTATACTCATCGACAACATTGTACTCCAACAATCCTAACCTTCCCAACCCTCTCATATCAACCGACATCCGCCTTTCATTCCATGCCCACACAAGATCCCAACCGTCGGTTCACTGTGCACCCGAATTTTTTTGTGATTTACACTTCCACTTTTAAAATAATATTTATAGTTAAAGTATGCTCTATCTTTACTCTTTTGTTTATTAACTCCATAATAAATTCTCACTCTTTAAATTTTTGTCATATTTGCAGAAATATCATTTGAATCACAATTGATAGTTAACAAACATGAACAAATATTTGTGGAAATAAAATACAACGAACACTATTACAACTAGTTAACAATAATTCATGCAGCTAGAAGTAATATACTTTTTGTAAGCAAACAAACATAATATTGACATAAGGCAATAACAAAAAGAAGTGGCGGATACAAAAGTGGCTAAAACTACTTCTTACTATTTATAAAAATAATTTCAAATCTCAATCATTAAAATGTCAGTCAAGTTAATATATTGTTTGACAAATTTTTAGATGAACACAACTTACAAAAGTACAAAGATAAATACTTGTAGCCTGTATGTATTAAAGAACGGTACTGTATAAATATGATACGAGTCTCAAAAGTACTTAGCAAACAAACAGTACAAATTCTAATTTTTTTTTTATGGGACCCACGTCCCAAGTTTTCTTAGCCCACGTTTTTATCATATTTCAACAAAAATTGTAATTGCCAAGTAAACTTTTACGATATATCTAAATTTTGAACGTAGGTTACCAAAATTATCCTCAATTTATTACAGCTTTTAAAATTAAAATTTATAACTTACTTTATAAATTTAGAATTTATTACAACTTTTAGACTTAAAAATTATCACTTATTTTTATAAATTTAGAATAATTTTTATAATTTTCGGGACATTGTAAATTTTTTTTTGCCAGTACGATTCTCTTTTTTAAGGTGTGCTCTATGTTTTAAAATGTCATTCAAGTTAATATATTGTTTGACAATTTTTAGATGAACACGACTTACAAAAGTACAAAGATAAATACTTGCAGCCTGTATGTATTAAAGAACGGTACTGTATAAATATGATACGAGTCTCAAAAGTACTTAGCAAACAAACATTACAAATTCTAAAAATATTTTTTATGGGACCCACCTCCCAAGTTTCCTTAGCCCACGTTTTTATCATATTTCAACGAAAATTGTAATTGCCAAGTAAACTTTTACAATATATCTAAATTTTGAACGTAGGTTACCAAAATTATCCTCAATTTATTACGGCTTTTAAAATTTATAACTTACTTTATATATTTAGAATTTATTACAACTTTTAGACTTAAAAATTATAACTTATTTTTATAAATTTAGAATAATTTTGATAATTTCCTGGACATTGTAAATTTTTTTTTTTTTTTTTGCCATTACAATTCTCTTTTTAAAGGTGTGCTATATGTTTGAAGAAAGCAAAAATATAATTTTAAACTTTGCAAATTAGTTGCCACTTTGGGGGCAGTGAAGAGTGAAATATAAATAACACAATCTTCAAGGGGCCACATGCAGTTCCGTTAAAATAATCGCTGCAGTCCATTCAGGCTGGTGCATAAAATCGTACGGCCACGATCAATACCTCTTTGGAAAATGGGGGGACTCCTCGTACGAAGAAAAGAAAAAATAAATTCCTCTCAATCCCCAAAATACCCCGCCTCCACGCCCAGCTAAATGAAAATCTACGGGACAGAGTTTATCAACGGGTACCGTCCGAAAATTTGGCGAAATCTTAGGGGTATTTATGTAATTGTGTCATTCCATTTCATTTAAAGAGAAAATTCCAGTAATGGCGGTTTTTTACTGATTGATTTAGAGAGAGAGAGAAGGAGAGAGAGAGAGAGAGAGAGAGAGAAAATAAGAACACTTCTTCTTCACCACAATTTCTTTCGATCGATCTATCGGTTGCTTTGCATCCAAGCTCTCACCGAAATGCTTTCTTTCGAGCTCGAAATCTCCGATTTTGAGCAGCTCTCCGTGGAGATCTGGAGGAATTAGTTTTTTCCATGGACTCCTCCGGATTCGACTGCTTTGTTTAGTGTCTCGAGCTGTTTGCACTGGTTTCTGATCGAGATCTGGCGATCGAGGGTTTCGTAAGGTGTTTCTTCGGATTGGAGAGCTTTTTCTAGGGTTTTGAAGCGCGACTCTTCTCAAATGCGCGAGCTTTCTGCTCTGGAATCGGATACCTAGGGTTTATTGCGGTGGAAACTGGATTTGGGGGTGGGTCGGGGCTGCCGATGTCGCTGCTGTGGTTTCTTCTCTGGAAGGGGAAGGTTTTATGAAATCCTCTGGTTTATGGAGTGGCCGCCTCCTCTGAAGATTCCGTTGCTCGTTTGTTGAAGATAAAGGAGGCAGCTTTGAGTCAGTCCTCTGTTGCGGGTTTTCGATCGAGTCGGAGCTCTTTGGAAGGGCTTCAGAGATGAGGCCTTCTTCTTCGTCGTCGGGCCTAGTTAATCAGACACAGGAAGGTGATATTTCTCTTGATTGCTTTTTTTATTTGTTTGCTTGTGTCTCTTTTTGTCCTTTTCAATTCATTTTGAACTAGTTTAGATGTTACTTCATTGGCGCCTGTCGACTAAATTTTGTCCTTGTCATATGTTCTTCTAAAGCTTCTTTACTGTGTTGAAATTTACAGGAGAACAGCGGTGTCTGAACTCGGAACTATGGCATGCATGCGCTGGACCGCTTGTGTCGCTGCCTGCGCTTGGCAGCCGCGTTGTCTACTTCCCTCAGGGTCATAGTGAGCAGGTCAGCACTGTTCCTTATGTATGTGTTTTTATCAGTTATCAATTTGAGTCTGAGGATGTGCAAAGCTGAGTTAGTTACTTGTGTTATGGTGATGTGTTTTATCTGGTCAGCACTGTTCCTTATGTATGTGTTTTATCAGTTACCAATTTGAGTCTGAGGATGTGCAAAGCTGAGTTAGTTGCTCGTGTTATGGTGATGTGTTTTTATCTGGTCTGCACATGTTACAGCTGATTTATGGTGCAATTCTCTATAAAGAAGCATCATATTCTTCATTTCCCATCTTAGAAGTTTGGAGGACTAGTCATTGGTTACATGAGCTTAAATTATACAGCTATTAGTTAGATATCTTATCTTCCAATTGGGGCTTGCACCTTGCCTGCAACTTTGCTTGATTAGGTTTCCATCGATTAACCAAATTATGCCTATGCCTATAATTCAATGGACTTTTCTCAACTTAAGGGAACTAGGGTTCTATAGCTATCACTTTGGTAGGGAAATATTCCAGTTCCGATCAACAATTTGGATTGGTTCCTGATTATTTTTTCAAGCTCTTTTTTCAGAAGATTTTTATATATGGCTATCTCAAGATGATGTGTCATGATCTTGCTGTTAATCTTGTTTTGTATTTATGAATTTTCTATGACCATTATTGATAGTGCTTCTTCTTTATAATTTACACTTCATCTTGGCCATCCTATGACCTATGAATTTAGAGTTTATAGTTTTTTTTTTCCCCCCAATTTATGCAGGTTGCTGCATCAACCAACAAGGAAATTGATGCTCACATCCCTAATTATCCAAGCTTACCTCCTCAGCTTATTTGTCAGCTTCATAATGTTACTATGCATGTGAGTTGTTCCGTCAAATGTTTTATTTTTTTGGACTTGGAAGGCATGCATTCAGTAGTCTAATGCACAAACTTTACAATTCAGGCAGATGTAGAGACAGATGAAGTTTATGCCCAGATGACATTACAGCCGCTGAGCCCAGTAAGAAACAATATCTATGTTCTTTTTACCTATATGTTTGTACTCTTTATATCATCCAAATAATAATTTTGCATTTTTATCACTATAGCAAGAGCAGAAGGATCCCTACCTCCCAGCTGAACTGGGCACTCCCAGCAAACAACCAACCAACTATTTTTGTAAGACATTGACCGCAAGTGACACAAGTACACATGGTGGTTTCTCTGTTCCTCGTCGAGCTGCTGAAAAAGTGTTTCCTCCATTGGTAGGTCTTGTTTTTGGCAAACCAAATAAAGATTAAAATCACACCCTATGTTTGCTGATGTAGCTCACTTAAAGAAGTATATATGTGCATCTTTCCTATCTTGTTCTATTTGTATTTTTGCAGGATTTTTCCCAGCAGCCTCCTGCACAAGAGTTGATTGCAAGGGACCTTCATGATATTGAGTGGAAGTTCCGTCACATTTTTCGTGGTATGTTTTATTCATCCCAGTCAATATTCGAATAATCATTCTTTTTGGTATCATGATCCATAATGAGCATACTGTTCCAAGTTATAGTTAATTCAGGCTCATACTGATTTAAATGTATTACCTCATCTGTTTTCAATGTAGATACAGTGTGCTAGTTTTATTGATTTGATATTATGACTAAAAAACTCTGCATTAAAGGTAGATATCTCAGTTGCATACTGATATTATAAACTTGAAGAAAATATTTTACGTTCGTGATTTCCATTTTTAATGTGGGATATTTTCCAATTTCATAAGTGGACATTTACATCTAACTAGTGTTATTTTCAATGCTAGTACAATCAATATACACGAAACTTTAGATGACAAAACAGTATTTACTATAAAACGAAGAATCGGTAGTGAAGATAGTTCTTGAAGATAGAATGAGGGGCTGCATTGATGTTGTGTTGGAGATTGATAGTGAAGCTATAGAATACCCTGAATGTTGGCCATCAGACCCACTAAATAGAAGTTGGGTGCATTGTACTGGTAGAGACATGGGTCTAGAATACAGGATAAAATACCCCTAAACGGAAACATTTACTGGACTACACCCAACAACAGATCTCTATAAGGCATTCTAATTGTAGACTTAGCAAGCATTGTGGCTAAAAACATTTAGCTCATCTAGGGCCAAGATGTGAACTATGAACATCATTTATAAACTTTATCACGAGATGGAAGCGAGCTATTTTAAATTGTTGATATTTCTAACCTTCACATATCTGATTAATGCACCCTGTTCAAGTAGTTATGAACCACTTTCACATGTCTGTATGACGCTACTCTTTATATGGTGGATTATATATTGCTGTCAAAAGACTTTCTTGTTTGTCTATCGTGCTTGTAAATGAGTTAATATTTTGAGCTGTTAGACAATAGGTGGCTGGACTGACTACAACATTTTTGGCAGAAAATGCAAGATGTTTAATATTACCGTATAACCCAATTTCTCGGGAAAATCTACCTGGGAAGTCGACATAATTGAGCTTGTCGGCTTGTATGTAGGTATGGACACTCCAAAATTGGTGTTGTGTTCATGTTGACTTGTATCAACACAACACTGATACTCGAAAATACACTGACCGCCAAAATTGATGCAGATGCCTTTCCTAACTAATAAATAAATACAAATACTTCAACTTAATGTGGTTTACAATTAATTTTGTAGTGTAAGATAAAGTAGCTAGACTCACATGCATATTACAGATCTTGCATGAAATACCAACAATGAGGAACCTTAGATACCTCAGACGATGTTATAGGTAGGTGAGGACGGGTTGGTGAATGCATTTTCTCCCATGATGCAGGTCAGCCAAAGAGGCACCTCCTTACGACAGGCTGGAGTGTGTTTGTAAGTGCAAAGAGACTTGTTGCAGGGGATTCAGTCCTTTTCATCTGGTATAACGATTTCAGTTATTGTTTCTTGTGCATCACTCAGTATGGTAATGGTTGCTGATGTTAAGATGTTCATTCCTCAGGAATGAAAATAATCAATTGCTTCTAGGTATCCGGCGTGCCAGTCGGCCACAAACAGTTATGCCTTCATCAGTTCTGTCAAGTGACAGTATGCACATTGGGCTTCTTGCTGCAGCAGCTCATGCTGCTGCTACCAACAGTCGTTTTACAATATTTTATAATCCGAGGTAATGCATGCATGTCTTGTAACATTTTTCGAGAGATTTTGTTCTTGGTTTTATGATCTGACATATTCTTGTCATGTTGGTATTGTAGGGCAAGTCCTTCCGAGTTTGTCATACCGTTGGCTAAGTATGCCAAGGCAGTTTATCATACTCGTGTTTCTGTGGGAATGCGTTTCCGGATGCTTTTTGAGACAGAAGAGTCGAGTGTTCGCCGGTAGGTCCAGATGTTCCGATATTTATCTTGGGATGTCATTTTTTGATTTTCTTACCTTGAAGTGCCAATTTAATTTTCAATAATATTTTATCTTCGGATCAGTTAAAAAATCTTAACTCAGGTTCCCAATATGTAGTTTTATACATCCTAACAGCTCATATTATCTTGTGATACCTTGCTGGTTCAGTTACATGGGTACGATAACTGGGATAAGTGATCTAGAACCTGCTCGCTGGCCAAACTCACATTGGCGTTCTGTCAAGGTTTGAATTCTGCATGTGTCTAATCTGATATGATTTTTCAGGAGCAATGTTCCAGGAGTTTGCCTTTATAATGGACAATGTCTATGGAAGGATGCTTTAAATCTGATTTAACTGTGCAGGTTGGCTGGGATGAGTCCACTGCTGGGGAGAGGCAACCAAAGGTATCACTTTGGGAGATTGAACCACTGACAACATTTCCAATGTATCCATCTCCATTCCCCCTCAGACTTAAGCGCCCATGGCCATCTGGGTTGCCCTCTCTACATGGTATGAATTTAGTGTTCTTGCTAAAGTATGAAAGGAGTCGGTTACGTATCATATTCCAATGTTAATCCTTCTTTTGATTTCCACAGGTGGAAATGATGATGATATTGGCCTGAATCCACTACTATGGCTTCAAAACAGCGACCGAATGCAGTCATTAAATTTCCAGGGACTTGGAATGGCACCTTGGATGCAGCCGAGGCTTGATGCTTCAATGCTTGCTCTGCAGCCTGACATGTATCATGCAATGGCTGCAGCAGCACTTAAGGAAATAAGGACTGTGGATCCTTCAAAACAGGCAGCTCCAGCAATGCTGCAGTTTCAGCAACCTCAAAGTATATCCAACAGGTCTACTTCATTACTAGCTAGTCAGCTACTACAGCAAATGCAACCTCTGTCGCAGCAGACCATCCTTCAGTCAATTCAAGATAGCCAGAACCAGAACCAAGCCCAAGCTCAATTCCTTCAGCATCAATTGCAGCATTGCCACTCATTTAGTGATCCACAGCAGCAGCTACCTACACCATCACAACCTCAGCAGCAGCACCACCATCAACAATTACAACAGCAGCGACAACAGCACCAATTACAACAGCAGCAGCAGCAATCACAACAACAACAGCTACAGCAGCAGCAACAACAGCAGCTACATAAGCAGCAGCAACAACAACAGCTACAGAAGCAGCAGCAGCAGCAGCAACAACAGCAGCAGCAGCTGCAGCTGCAGAAGAATCAACACTTACAGCAGCAGCAGAACCAACAATTGCTCCAGCACCAGCACCAGCACCAGCAACACTCTAGTCATCAGCAAATTCCTAGTCATCAACTAACCTCAGTTTCTCAATCCCAAGCTGCAAGCTTGCCAGTAAAACCTTCATTTTCCCAACAGGGCTGTCCGGACACCAATGGTAATCCAATACCCACATCTGGTGTCTCTCCCCTTCATAATATATTGCGATCATTTTCCCCTGAGGAGGCATCAAACATTCTTGGTCTACCAAGATCTAGCGCACTGGTTACCTCTGGTGTCTGGCCGTCAAAGCGATTAGCTGTAGAAACCATTCTCCCTTCTGGGACTCTTCAGTCCCAAGTTGAGCTGTTAGGTCCTCCACAGGCGAATATAGTTCAACACTCCTTCTCAATGCCACCATTTCCAGGAAAAGAGTGCTCATTAGAACAAGAAGGTAGCACAGATCCCCAGAGCCATCTTCTTTTTGGTGTCAACATAGACTCTTCTTTGCTTTTAATGCAGAATGGCATGCCAAGTCTTAGAAGTGATGCCAGTGAGACAGACTCGGCAACCATGCCATTTGCCACTGGAAACTTCCTGGGAAATGCAGGAACTGATTTTCCATTAAATCAGTCATTAACAAGTTCCAGTTGCTTAGAAGAATCAGGATTCTTGCAGTCTCCGGAGAATGTGGGGCAAGTCAATCCACAAAGTGGAAATTTTGTTAAGGTGGGATTTCTTTTCAGTCTACAGAGATGGTTTTGCATTCTTGTTTCTCTATCCCAATTTGAATTACTTTATTGAAACTTTGGACCTTACCGTCCCACTTTAGGAATTTCAGCCAAGGTTATCTATGTAAGGCTGAATTGAATGCGATATGTAGCCAAAGATATATTGTGACTATAATATAGTGGAAACAAAGTGGATAGACGTTCACTATGTGATTAAATGCTTGGGAGTATCAGATGTGCTCTGGAAAAGGCACCTTAAAAGATTTCTCTAGGGATCATCTCTAAAACTCATGCCTTAATTATATAGTATGTTAATGCAAGTAGCTAGTACATAACACTAACTGCGAGGGAGATAATTGATTACTAGTATTGTCTTTAGTAATACTAACTACCTAAGCGATAATTACTAGTACTGTCTTGAAGATTCCTTATGTTGCTACTTGCTAGATATGGCCTTCCACAAAGGTATATATTTACATGTAACGTGACATAGTTGTATTGGTCAAGTCGCAGATTAGTTTCCTTCAGAAGAATGTACAGTTCTACTTGGTGTTTGGATAAACAACCTTGTCTAGTTGATCCAAAAGAGGGGGGGTGCTTGTACTGAGACCATTTTACTTTATTGGCAGGTTTACAAAATGGGTTCCTTTGGGAGGTCTCTTGATATTAGCAAATTCAGCAATTACCAAGAACTCCGCAATGAGCTTGGGCGTCTATTTGGCCTTGAAGGCCAATTGGAGGACCCTTTGAGATCAGGCTGGCAGCTTGTATTCGTTGACCGGGAGAATGATCATCTTCTCCTTGGCGACGATCCCTGGCAGTAAGTCCTCTCGTCACTTTATCTGGATTGTACTTCTTTATGCATCCTTTTCTGAATTATCTTTGATAATTGCTTTAATATACAGTAGCTACTGTTACTTGTTTGGTTATGTGTTCACTTGCTATCTCCATATATGTAAATGCTTTCAAGACTCTGGAAGTTTTGTTTTTGTTACATGATGTATACCTGATGGAGTAGTCTGGCCATGATGATCCTATAAAATGGTGGATAATTATATGGAAAAAAGGAAAATCACAAACTATAAAAATGAAACCTTAACTTGAAGACATTTTATTCACAATCGATACTTGAGTTATAGTTGCACTATTTTACATCATTATTTGGGTAATTTAAATTATAAAATGCTCGTCATAATAAGTATTTAGGAATGTTCGAATTGTCTCAGAAATCGTACTATATTTACAGAAAAAGTGAGATGAATATATGCTTCAAGGGCATTTGCTTATTTTCAGTAGAAGGATACCAATGGAGATCATATGGACATCTGTTGAAAACAGTACATTAGTGAACATTTTTCTTTTGCAATGAAGTGAGGTCTAAAAGATAAATCAGCAAAATTTTCTTTGCACCCATGGTCATTTTGCTTTGTTTGTCTCTTTTGTGTAGTTTAAATTAATGCAAATACAGTTCTCAGTGTTCTGTTAGCTCTGATATTAGTTATAATCGAATCAACAGTTACCAAAAAAATAGGAGAAAATGTCTGATTTTAGTTAACTGCACTCTCCCAAATTGTGATTCCCTCTGCCCTGCCCTTAGGACATGGTAGTTTCATGGTTATAATCACATCTTCCCATCTTTTTACTCAAAATTTTGTTGCCATATATCCTCTCTTCTATGTCCCCAAGAAGCCTTAAATCTTCCAATATTTGATATTAACACAGACATCAACCTTTTGTTTCCTTTTTGGTCTCATGTTTAATTGGTTCATATATAATCTTCTCTACTAATGTAGCTTCTTATGTCTCGCGTGCTACATTTGTGATTGATCTCAGTATGCTAACAAATTGAAATTCTTTTCGGAATTTGTGAATTACAGTGGGTCTCACTTAGCTTGCATTGCCCTGTTTCTAACCTACATTGATATCTTCCTTCAGAGAGTTTGTGAATAATGTTTGGTGCATCAAGATACTCTCTCCCCAAGAAGTGCAGCAGATGGGGAAGGAAGGTGACGAACTTCTAGATTCAGTCCCGATCAAGAGGCTCTCAGGCAGCACCTGTGACGACTATGTTGGCCGGCAGGACTCGAGGTCCATGAGCAACGGGATCACATCTGTGGGATCTCTCGAGTATTGAGGACGCATCCCACCCTCTGTATTTTGCTACACTTAAGCCCTAGCACAGTCGCCGATCGTGGCTGCCGCTGCACCACGTAAGTTTCAGCTTATCTATGTCTAGTAACTGTACTATATCATATATTTGTCCTCATATGACCTTGTTATACATGCCGACGATTGTTAATCATCTTTCCCAATTCCCAGTTTGAGGATCATGATGCTTTTCCGTTGCCATTGAAGAAGGGTGTAGTAGTCACTTTTCCAAGTGCAAAGATATTGCAGATCTTTTATCAACTGATAATGGATAGGAAAGGGCCAATTCCATCTTTTGTATTCTTTTGGGGGGAGATGGGTCCTTCTCTCCCTTTACACCAATGACCAATCCATCAATTCCAAATTTTCTGCCTATTATCTAATCACTGCTGGATGTGTTTGGTTGACTGGGGGGTGACCTTGGGGGGTTTGCACTCATTGAAGTGGTGGGGAGCATGTGTCATCAATGAGCCCAACTTTCCGGATGAGAAAGAGGAAGAAAAAGAAAGAGGAACATGGCGCATTTGGAGGCATCCCTTCCTCTCTATTTAATTTTCTGGGGATTCTGTGTCCTTGTCAGATCTTAGGGTGGGGCCCATCTTGGTGGGCTTTTGGATCTGATACTTGCTGGTTTCTCTTCTTTGCCAATTTGCTCCCTCACCTGTTGTAGTATTTTTGGCCTGGCCATCCAGTATGACAGTGAATCTTGACTGTATCAATGTGAATGGTAAGGAAATAATTTTCATAAAGATTGGAGCAGATTAATTGCTCAAAAACTGGTGAGTGGTCAAGACATCATATAGGATCTAGGAAAGGTCTGGACAGAACTCTCTGGTCCTCTTCTCTTTCTTTATTTCCATATTTCTGTTACAGAAGAGAAGGCTTTGGATTGAACAACTAATCAATTAGAAGTGTTCCTTGGCAGGTTTGTGACCAAGGGAAGTCCATGCCATTCTGTCGAAACTCATAAGATTTTTAAACCGAAACAGGCTATTTGTTTTGGCATATTACTCTATTTCATTTAGGATGATGATTTCATGTGTTATTTACATGACAAATGCATGAAAATTCTTCCCCATGATATGCTAGTTTAGAGCATATTCATGATATTGAAACCTCGAACCTGACCTTGAATTGTGACGACGATGGTATCTCACACATTCAACTGTGGGGTGGCCATAGTTCGACTATGCGGTGGAGATTGTGCCAATCTTTGATCACAATCGTTTGTGTGCTCGCTCTTTTCTTTCCAGTTATTACTGCCATTTGGCCACCTCTGTGTTAAACCCTGTAAACAGTCCCCCCACAAAAACAACGTTGGCCAGGTCTGCCCTTAATGGGCAAGGATTTCTGTCGAGGCGCTGGTGCAGTAAATATGCAGAAATGATATTGGTTTTTTGTCATGGGATTGGGGTCATGGGTTTCTATCAGAATTTTCAACATGTTTAGCGCATGTTTTCAACTCTTGTTTCTTTCTGCTGGTGCAGGACCTCCCTAAATGATATGTTTCTAGGCTGTAGTGTCGGCCGCTCGTCCACTTCCATTTAACACACGTTTTTTTTTGGCTTGGAATGATGTTTAAAGTGCTATAACCAAGTTCTTGGGTACTTTTGAGTTTTGAGAAGAAAAATGCACTTTGTTTTTGGGGGAATGAGATGTCTTTTGGCCATAGTCTTTTACACTACTTAAAAGAAGTTTCGAGGAATGCACTACGTATAGTTTGTTAGAATCATATGAAGGAAGAAATTGATAGATTTGTATAGGCCTACCGCACTTGTCGTCCGGCTGATGTGGGACTATAATGTCTCCAACTTTCTTTTATCCGTTAAGTATAGCGGGGGATCCCGTGGGGATGGGTATGGTTGAATTCCTTCCTAGACATTGCTCGTCGGTCCAGGAAAAATGACATCTTACCCCTGCAGACGCATGATAGTAGAACAATGTAAATTTGATAAGAGAGAAAATTACAAATGAAAACCAACTACAAACAGCAATCAACTAACTAATTTCTTCCCTCCAATCTTCTATCATTGAGATTTGTCAAGTATGAATGGGAGTCTTTGAATTGAATTGTATGTGCCTTCGTGAAGAAGTTAAGAATATGCATTTGAGAATTAAGAACGCAGCAACAAAATGGTCCAAATAGATGTCGTCGTCTCCACTAGTGACAATCAATCTTTTTTGTCTTCAGGCAATCTGAACAGCATCAGTATTGTCATAATGCAGAGGTGTAGGACCATAAATAATACGGTCCATATCAGTAGTAAGCCATGCAATTGAAGCCAATTGATCTTAGCAGTAGCCATAGCTCAATAGTCAGCCTCAACACTAGATTTTGAAATTACATCTTCTTCTCTTATTTCTAGGAAATTAAAGAGTCACCAAAAAAACACACATAATCCAATGGTAGATCTTTAGTAATATCTCCATCTGCAAAACACATCTTGAGCTTCAATTCAAGAGGTATAACTGTCGTGCCAATATTAGTTAAGCTCAGCTCTATTAAGTATTTTACCAATGAACTTCTATTGTGAAAGAAAAATATCCAGGGAATTATTAATCGTCCAAACCAAAAATATTGGAGAGGACCAAGATATTTCATCTCCAATTGTGTATATAAGTGTTGCTTGACTTGCATAACGTGTGATAATCACCATCAATAATAATCATATCATCAACATAGAGCATAAGTATTGTCTTAGAAGGGTGTATAAATAGAGCATGATCATAAGAACACTCATAGAGAACCCAACAACATGAATAAATAGTAGTAAATCTAGAGAATCATGCCCGAGGGTGCTTGCATGAGACCGTATATGCTTTGCGGAGATGATGTCAAGTCTCGCGCCCAATTGATCGGACACGAATTGTGAGCGTGTCCAGTCTAGGCTGCAGTATTGACGGTAGTCAGCTGTTTTAAACCTTAATAGTCACCAAAAGCTCAAAATAATCTATCTTGCTCAATCACAAGGACTAATAAAACAAGCGAACCAAAATCCAGCACATACACGATCACCACAGTCCGCTAATCATGTTTTACTACATGGGATCTTTTGACTTTCATCCCACTTATTAATATGTATTTGTATTTACATCCCACTTTTTAGTTTTACTACATCATACAATACCAGATCTCTGGAGATAAATTCGGTAAAATATATCCACAAAGTAATAACGATGCATCTCATATAGAATCTCTCTGATCTTCTAGAATCTTTCAAAGCCATCCTCTGTGCTGATCTCCATGACCTACTATGTCAACTATCTAGTTAAGACCAAAGCGAAGTGCATCTATACAAAATGTCGCAAAATACAAAATAAAGCAATAAAAATAAATGCATAAACTGAATTAGAAAATGAGACACTGAATGCTGTAATGAGATGCAACCTGTAACAAGAGAAATCATTAGAACAAACTATGAACAAGGATAAACTATAAACAAGAACAAATACGACTAATCATGAGAACAAATGATGAACAAAGATAAACACGACTAATCTACGTGTGTTGAAATATCATTTATGTGGACTGTTAGGCTTCTACTCAGATCAATAATCATATCGTCAACATAGAGCATAAGTATTGTCTTAGAAGGGTGTATAAATAGAGCATGTTCATAAGAACTCATAGAGAACCCAACAACATGAATAAATAGTAGTAAATCCAGAGAATCATGCCTGGGGTTCTTGTATGAGACCGTATATGGCTTTGCGGAGATGATGTCAAGTCACGCATCCGATTGATCGGACACGAGTTGTGAGCGTGTCCAACCTACGCTGCAGTATCGGCGGTATTCAGCTGTTCTAAACCTTAATAGTCGCCAAAAGCTCAAAATAATCTATCTTGCTCAATCACAAAAACTAATAAAGCAAGCGAACCAAAACACATCACATACACGATCACCACAGTCCACTATCATGTTTTACTACATCGTACAATACCAGATCTCCGGAGATAAATCCGATAAAATACATCCACAAGTAATAACGATACATCTCATATAGAATCTATCTAAGTCTTCTAGAATCTTTCAAAGTCATAATCTAATATGTCAACTATCCAGTCAAGACCGGAGCGAAGTGCATCCATACAAAATATCGCAAAATACAAAATAAAGCAATAAAAATAAATGCATAAACTAAATTAGAAAATGAGACGCTGGATGCTGTAACGAGATGTAACCTATTGTAGAACCCTAGAGGGGGTGAATAGGGTAATAAAATAATTACCAACAATAATAAGCAAGGTAAATAGCAATTTAAAAGAGAGAGGATCAAACACTCAATGTATCCTGGTATCCTCCCGTGGGGCACTCCAGTCTCGAAATTTTCTCCGGCTTTAATCCACTATTTGAGTAAATAGTATAACACGAGCTTTGATTCGAAGACTCGTCAACTTCTTACACAGAGTTTTTATCCGAAGGTTCGTCAACTTCAACACACAAGAAAAACGATTTTGATCTTCTTGAACACTTAGAAGATCTAGGTTACAACTTTTGAATAACACTTTTCTGGATAACAAATGAAAGCCTTGTAGAGTTATGGTGGAGCTCTTTGGTAGGTAGAAAATTTAAGGCTCAAGTAGATGAATCATATATGAAGAAGGGGAAAGTCTATTTATACAAATTTCAGACAAGTGAGCATTTACTACAATCGAACGGATGATTCATCGGTTGTCCGTGGATGTCCGACGGATTATCCGCTCGAACAGTAACGTCTAGAAAACTAGCCGTCGGATGCATTAAATGCTCTTGATAGTGACAGTTGGATTTGAATTTCAAATGACCAGTTCAGCATTTGTAGATTATCCGACGATGATCCGCGGAGGTCCGCCGGATCATCTGAATGTTCCCACAAATATTTGTTGTTTCAAAAAGGATTATTCGACGGTAATCCACGATGATCCGAAGGATGATCTGAATGTTTCCACAAGAAAACTTGTTGTGACAATTCGGATTACCCGTCGGTGATCCGCGGTGATCTGAGTGATGATCCGAATGTCCCCATAAAAATTTGCTGGGATAATTCGGATTACCCTTCGGTGATCCTGGTGATCCGGTGGATGATCCGAATGTCCCCACAAAAACTTGCTGGGACAATTTGGATGACCCGACGGTAATCCATGGACATCCGACGGATGATCCGTTTCTTCATAGATTCTATTTGTTTATCTTTAAAGCTTTTTGTTTTGTCATCCATGCGCAAGTGTTTGCACTTGTTTCCTATGTATTACAGACTCTTGGAGATATGAAGCTGGATCTTTGACTTGTGAAGCTTTGTATTCTTGATTGTGATCCAAGTCGAGTCTGAGCACCAGGTGATGGGCGCAGATTTCTTTCATTGGTAGAGTACTTTCTTTGGAACTTGAGGAGTAAATGTATCTAAAATAGTAGAGGCACTAATTATGAATACGATATCAAAATTAGTGTGCCAACAATCTCCTCCATTTTGATAATTGACAAATATACCGTTTTTAGGAGAGAACTCCCCCGTAACTAGATATCTTTCCCTCAATACCATTTCTCTCTCTTTGGCATTTATGTAAAATGAAAGAGAATATGCTGTAGGAAAAAAAAATAGGAGAGCATTTGGATAAATAAACAAGCATATTCATTAGATAAAGTAGAACTTTTTAGAGAGGATCCCTTCACAGAATAATGACAAAAAGACACAAGTTTTTAGTCCACGAAGGACTGTGCACAACATAACAAAACAACTTATTGACTCCAACATATCACCTCCTAGCACTAGTAATCATCAACTAACAAGAGCAGCTGTATGGTCAACATCTTAAGTAGGATTTTCATCAACTTCCGGAACAAGAGTGAAGGAGCCATAGGGATCTATGTCGTCCAGATACATGAACCCATAGACATTTGCGTCAGTGAAACACGGTCCAGGGTAGGCAGGATGAGGCACAGCGGGGTCGACAAAAGGATCACGCTCCTCAAAGCAGCACTGAATATAATGCGCATGATCCATGAAGCCATGATGAATCAACATTCATAGACCTTTGGAGGCAGCCTCGATACGCTCCGATGTGGAGATGGAGAGTGAGTCGAAAGGTTGATCAATGTATCGACGAATCTCCGGAGATAGAGGCGTCGGAGTTGGAGGAGTAGAGGATGTGCCAGCAACTGGGGGTTGGGAAGTGGAGGGTCGAGACGATGAGTGGAGGAGTCTCGGTTTTGATTTGACGAGAAGAGTTGGCTTTTAATCCTTGGGACAATTGGTGACATCAACCCCATTTGCTTCTAAGATCATAGTGATGTACATGTCGAAGAGTAGGGACCGATGGTTGGCTTCTTGGATCCGGATCATTGAGTAAATGAACGATCGTCTTGGCGAGGGAGAATGTGTCACCCCCACTTTCCTGAATAGGGCTAATATAGTCATTTATAATATTTTATTATTTTAGTATTATTTTAATATTATTGTTAGTATTTTTATATTATTAGTTAAATAGGTGTTTTATTGATATAGAAATATACATGTTCAATAGAGTTTTTATTATAAAAGCTTTAATATATTTAATAAATATATAAAATAAAATATTTAGTTTTTGTTTATAAATAAATTCTGATTTTATTTATATATATATTTAGGTATTATTCCATTTATGGGATATATATATAAATATATATATTTGTATAAAGGGGAGAATATTAATGGGTTTATATATATATATATATATATATATATATATATATATATATATATATATATATATATATATATAATACTCTCAGACTTCCCCTCTCCAGTGGTCCCTACTTCTCTGTCAGAGTCCTTCCACCACACCTTTATACTTAAATTTTCCACCGGATGCCTCAAACTCTCCAGGGTGCAGGAGGCGATAGCCAGTTGGAAACTCTCGACGGATTATCGTGTTGCCCCCCTCGACCCCAGACATATTCTCCTACACCTCTCATTCGACCGCGATCACAGGACCGTGTGGGCCAAGGGCACTTGCAGGATCGATACCCACCAGATGAAGATTAGCAAGTGGTTACCAGGATTCAACACCAAAGAAGACTCAGCCATGGTCGCAGCATGGGTGACCCTGCCTAACCTACCCCTCATATGCTTTGTCCCAGTGGCACTAAGGCGTATTGCAAACTCCTTCGGTACGTATGTGGCAACGGCGCCAGAGACCAGTAACCTCACCAAGGCTCACTATGCCAAAATTTGTGTGGAACTCGACCTCACCTCCGAACCACCCAATTTTATCACCATCGAGCTGGGCAACCAAACCCACACCCAACAAACCCTCTACGACAACCACATTATGTACTGCAACCACTGCCACTTAAGAGGCCAGCTACCGAAGCATTGCCACCGCCTTCACCCAGATCTTAAGAAGAAATCAACCCGGAAAGGCAACGAGCAAATAGAGGGAAGGTCCCCAAGCCACCCCTTCTACCACTTTCGAACTCGCACACTCGATTCGGCTCCAGTGACGGCAAGAAAGACGCGAGCGAGCCCCCTAGCAGAGCCCTGATACCCTTCATATCCCATCATCTTGCTCTCTCCAATCAATTCGACATTCTAGACTCGGAGGGCGCGGTAGCACCTACGGTGACTGGTAGCCCTCTAGATGACTCAGCCCTTCCCGAGATAGCGCCCAACCCCCTATGACGAAGAGGGTACAGGCGATCACCGAGTTCAGCAAGACAGAACAACAACACACCATCGAGGACTCTGTAGAAGAAACCCTGGCCATCCTCCCCAGTGAAGCTGATCAACTACACACCAGCGCAGACCCAGTTGAAGAAGCCCTCGCTATCGTCGGGCCTAACCAAGCTTTGAGAGGTCTACAGGTCCAAGCAGCGGGCTTCCCTCTCCAGCAAGCTATTCTGCTGATTGAGTGCGAGCGATTCCCTGGCCATCCCCACGGAGGATTTAACCGTGGACTCTGCAGGAGAATTGTTAGGCCCACCCACGGTTCCTCACGAGCAATCTACTCGTGTCCCCCCTGTTTGCCATTGATTGTAAAAGTACAGAACAATTTTATAGGAGGACTGAACTTAGACTCACAATACAAACTCGCTCGTACAAAGAAAGCCTAGGGACGAAAACCTAGGTACAACAATCTAAGTACGATTGTTTATTTTTGATTCTGGGGGTGACGGTAGAGGCTCGGGAAAGCGACGGCAGCTCTGCCTTACTCCTTGGACGATCGGACGTAGCCTTGGCTCTGATGAAGAAATGCTCTCGGGATGTGTGGAAAGAATCCTCTGTGCGTGCCTTTGTCTCTCTGTGTGTCCAGCCGGGTGGAGAGAGTCTCTTTTCGCTCTTTGTGCTCTTTTTCTCCTCATTTTTTTCTCCTTTGTTTGTAAGGGAATGACACCTTGCTATTTATAGAAGTGGGGGTGTGATCATTAGGGTTTGCAATGATTCCCCTTTGAAAAGTCGGCGGCCAATAATCTGGACCATTAATCTTGATTGCATCACATCTGGGCAGTTAATTTTTGATTGCGCCAAATCCCTATGGGCAATTAATGCTGATTGCAATGAATCTTCATAATTTGTCATGACGAGCTCGGATCTCCCGCCACGTGTTCAATTTGCTTAATTACAACAAATCTGATTTGATCCGTGTAATTATGATGATTATAATAAATCTGGGTTGTTATGATTTGCTAGCAGCCATAACTCCGAGGGGATAAGACCGTCACGTGTCTCAACTGTCATGAGAATTGCCACGTGTCTCAACTGTCATGAGGACCGCCACGTGTCTCAACTGTCATGAGTGGGACGTCCTGACAGAGCCGCATGAATGCGGTCTCTAAATGAACCGCATGAATGCGGTCTCTAAATGAACCGCATATGGCTGGCCCCCACACTCCTAGCCGCATGAAGGTAGCAGCCGCATGAGGGTGGCGGCCGCATGAAGGAGGCAGCCGCATGAAGGAGTCAGCCTCATGAAGGGGGCAGCCGCATGAAGGAGGCAGCCGTATGAAGAGGGCAACCGCATGAAGAGAGCAACCGCATGAACAAAGCAACCGCATAGGGGTGATAGCCGCATAGGAGTGGCAGCCGCATAGGGAGCTTTGGACTTGGCGGTTCATGCCAGCTATAAAAGATTTTCTTCTTTTTTCTAGGAGCATGCCATCATGTCAGGGCTATCATTTCAGCTTTATGTCAGAGTTGTCACTTCGCCTTTCTGTCAGAGCTGCCGTCAGGATATTTAATGAGACAGTGCTTTATGGCCAGTTGTAGAGGCGAACTGCTTAGGGTCACGTGGCTCCTTCCTGAGCTACATGGAGTTATCCGAGCCGCATGAGGCTTTAAAGGATTTTTTGAACCGCATGAATGTCTAACGGATTCCTGAGCCGCATGAGGCTCTTTCTGTCTAAGCCGCATGGGCTTTTCTTGTTATTTTCCATGCTTCTACAAGACCCCCTTCAAAGTTTTCAATTTGCAAAATTGAAATACTTTGAATAAGAAGCATGGCTATGTAAACTCTTCTGGCCGCATATGATGTTCTAGCCGCATGGACTTCCTAGCCGCATGGACTTCCTAGCCGCATGGACTCCCTAGCCGCATGGACTGTCTGGCCGCATAGACTCTCTGCCACGTGTGCGACTCCTGCCACGTGTGCGTCTCATTAATTGCTTTTGATTTGCTTTGGATTTAAAGCCGTCTTTTGGGGCAGGATCCCAAGGGTCGGTTTTAAATATCCGGATTTTCCTCGATGACTGAAGAGTCGATTTTGTTTTTATGCAGCACGCAGATCGAAGCGTCCCCCCTCCTTCTGCCTATAAATAGGAGCATTTTTTTGTCAGAGAGACTTCTTTACTTTCTTCTGTCTTCAACTCTTCTTGCCCTAGGTTGCTATCTTCGTCTTCTTTCTCCGCTTATCAATCAACAATGGCCCCCAAGTCTTCCAAGACCGCGGCGAAGGGTAAGAGAGTGGCTTCTTCGTCAGCCACGGCGCCTGAAGTTCACCCCGACGTTCACCCCACCATTGCTGGTAAGGGTTTGGGCGGATCGTATACTTCAAAACTCTAATAAAGACGGCTCTGTTGCATGCTTTATGCACAAGCCTTTAATGCGTCCCTCGTCTTTATCGAACTGTTCAAATTGTATAGGCCGCATGTATGTCCCACGTCCGAGCCGCATGGGGGTATACCCCATGTCCGAGCCGCATGAGAGTTTGTCTAGTAGCCACATAAACACTTCACAACTGAACCGCATAATGACCCTTCGAACAGAGCCGCATAAGTCCTTCTGAATCGAACCGCATGAAACCCTCTTCAAACAGGGCCGCATAAGCTTATCTGGACTGGGCCGCATAAGGCTGTGCTAAATCGAGCCGCATAAGCTCCTCTGAATTGGGCCGCATAATGCTCCGCTAAGCAGAACCGCATAAACTCGTCTGGACTGGGCCGCATGAAGCTGTGCTGATCCGAGCCGCATAAGCTCCTCTGAATTGGGCCGCATAATGCTCCGCTAAGCAGAACCGCATAAGCTCACGCTAAACAGAACCGCATAAGCTCACGCTGAACAGAGCCGCATAAGCTTACGCTAATTAGTGCCGCATAAGCTCAAGTTCAAAAGAGCCGCATAAGCCCATGTTCCAACAGAGCCGCATAAGCCTAAAAAAAACACCTAAGTGATTTTTGTTTAGCCATCTTCTGACTTATTTCTTTTGTTCTTTTCAGTGAATCTGCCAGTCAATCCAGCGGAAGAACCCCTGGTGGGTTCGGCCCAATCTGCTGTGGGGGTGCGATTCGACCACTTAGTCCAATATGTGACGAATCAGCTTCCTCCAGATGAGCCTTTGGAGAGACTAAATGCTATCAAGAACCGGCCCTTCTACTTTCTCTGCGCTGTGATGAACTCGGAGAAATTGGAGGGGAAATACCTGAAGCCGGCGTTCCTCTTCGGGGATGCTTTACCTGTAAAGAACCCTCGAGTGCTGGATATATCCGAGAGTTGGGACTTTACTCTTGACGGGGTGGCGATCCACATCCCTCCAATGAAGCGTCATTTTCCTCTGTTATGGTTCAACATGTTACCGTTGGACAGAAAGATGGTGGACTCCTTGACCCCAAGCAAATCGGGGATCATTGTGGGTAATATCCATTACAACAGGAATTTGGGGTCGGCATATGCGGGAAGGGAACCGGTTAGTCGGTACGTGATGGGACTGGCCCCGGGTACCTTCATAAATGTATCGGGTCCCAACTTCACATTCTCTCAAGCTGATACCTTCTTGAACCAGCTTGCTCGAAAGGGATCTTATCCCGTCGGACGGTTAGCGCTGCTGAATTGGATAAACCCCATCCCTGCGTGGGCCAACTTGACCACGTGGATTCTGCGGAGGTATGAGATTCCCCTACGTGAGATCGGCCTCTATTACGCCATTCGGGGCACCTGTCACGGTCTACCCATAAACAAGCAGTTGTTCATGGCTCTCCTAGAGATGTACAACCAGCGGACGGGAACCTTCTTCACACCTGGAGGGGAGCTGGGACTCGCTCTCCATGAGATGCACGTCATTTCCAAGCTGCCCTGGGGGGAAGAAGTCTTTGAAGTGTACACCCCTACGAGCGAAGAGCTCGAGGGTCTGGATCGGCAGTTCCCGGGCTTTGTTGCCGTGTATCGGAAATTGTTATGTCATCACAGCACTTGTCACTAGACGGCCATCAAGAAGGATGGCAGCTCGGAGGGGAGCATTCCTCATACCAGGTCCTGGGTCTCATACCTTTTTACTCTTGGTTCCTCGGGTCGGGGGTTTCTTCCCGAGATCCTCAAACCCCAGAGGAGGTACAAAACCTGGCGTCGACTGCCAAGAGATCGAGGTCTACGGGCGACATTTTTGGGAGTCGAACTGACTCCTTTAGTTATTTTTATCATTGTACTCAGCAACTGTCAGAGAAGGCACTCTTGGCAGGATTCCTGATGGTGTGGCTACGTAACTGCGTGGTCTCAGGAGGGGCATGTTCCATTGAGAGGATCAGCCGCCACTTTATCCTTCCTGCCGTAAAGCTGGTCTTTGGGGTCAGACTGGCCCTTCTTCCGGCCATGGTGTGCAGCATACACCACGGCCTTCGCGCCTTTTCATCCAAGGTCATCGCTCGTGACATGGCGATGGATTTTGAGCGCATAGAGCTGCCATACCATTATTTGATGGGGTGGCTGTTAATGCACTGCCGGTCTTTGATGAGGCCTGGAGCAGAAGATGGCGTCACGGCTGATGATGCTTTCATTTTCCGATTCCACCATCAACCCTGGGAGTGCAGCACCATGCCAGCCTGTCGGAGGGCGCTGGCGAGAGTCGACGGATACGACTTTTTTGTGTCTGTTCCTCGTTTTACCGCAGAAGAAGTGAGAGGCGTACATATTGATGGAACCAGACCTCCTCACCTCCTGTCTGAGAAGATGCTTCTTTGGTTGCGTAATATCCGTCCCGCGACCTAGTATACCGTAATCGCAATAACGTCTACCTGGAGCCCTACCTGCCCAGCAGGTTCTCCCGCCAGTTCGGGTATAGCTAGCTATTCTTTGACAGTCCCAGCTCTTGCCTCGGCTTTGAAGGTAGCGTCCTGGACGGTATCAGGACATGGCATTATTATGATTCGGTTCATACCCGAACCAGTTTCTCAGTTCCTGATACTGAAGCGCCAGGGGGTATTTTGTACATGGCGGTCCTATACCATGTTATGGCGAGCAAGCCTCCCGTTAGTTTTGACCCGAGTACCAGTTTTATTGCTGGTACTGGCTTAGCGGAGAAGCCCAAGGGGTCTAAGACGAGGAAGAGGAGGGCGAACACGGTCCCTGTGCCTGACTCTGAGTCCACAAATGCGGACGAAGAGGATGAAGAGCACGATGCTGATAACTCTCTTCCCCCTGCGGAAGAGGTGATGGCGGATCAGCCGCATGTCATGCTAGATGAGATGGTGGCAGATCAGCCGCCTGCTGTGCCAGATAAGGTGATGGCGGATCAGCCGCCTGTTGCGCCCGGCCTTTCACGCAAGCGAGGCAGGCGTGAGTCTATTGGTGGCGTAACCTTCTCCGTGAAGCGGGCTGCGGCAAGACGCCGCGGGCTGTTCATTAAGGAGAGAGGCGAAGGTGATGATGCTGTTTCGGAGGTGAGTTAAATTGCGACCCTTGTAGTGCCCCGTCCCGCAAAGTCAATCGGAGGAATCGAAACGCCGACGGCGTTCGGACTTAGCCTTGCAACGGCTACTCGGAGACATCGCTCGGTCAAGGCGACCGCTCGCTCAGGTGGGGTAGTTTCGGTGAACTTGCCTCATATTTGCCTTCACATAATAAAACGCATGTTTTCAACTTGCACAATAGGCTTGATAATAAAAGAGACGAATCCACATAGCTAAGGGAATAATCTCGACGGGTCGAAATGAGTTAGAACATGAAAAACGTCCCACGGTCGGCCTAGAGTTGGTGCACGGCGTGCTTTGAAAATGACACTCGGTCCTTCGTCCCGTGGCTTGGGAGAAGGAAAGTTGGTCTTCGACACAAAAGCTAAGAATCAGCCTAAGTCATAGGCGTCGCCCGCGTAAATGCTCGATAAAGCATGCACGCTTCCGTAATGCAAGGCTTGGCATAGCCTTTGCTCGTCCCTCGGGTTAAGTTGTAGGCTTGAGTGAGTTAGGCAAAGTTATGCCGGTTGACCTAAGTCATTCCAAGTGCTGTCCCGCTCATTCTGCGGTTGTCAAGTTAAATAGTCCCACGATCCCAAGGTCCGTCATATAAAGTATGACTTGGACGATAGCGTCGCGTAGAACGTAAGTCGGTTTGAGGCACGATGTTCGGACTTAGCGTCAAGGCATGAACCACGGTCGACTTAATGAGTTTTAGAGAAAGGACTATCGAATAGGCATTCCTAAGTTGAATGAAATGAAAACGGTAACATGGAAAGAATGCTCGCGACCGTGGGTCGTCGAGGGGTCTCAAATGATGAAGTCTGGAATGTGGAACTCAAAAGATAGTAAAACAATGAAAGTAAAGAATGAAACGGTCCTAAAATAAGGAAGTGGGTCGAGTCTGCATGGTCATTGGACAACTTGTGTACCGGTGCACAAGGGTTTTGATTTTGTTCCTCAGACGGTTGCCGCGGCCACGGGACCGATCTGGCCTAGGAGGAACCACGGGCCTACGGGACCCTTGGATGGTGTGCGACCTGACCCAAGGGGTGCGCCGTAGGACGGCTATTAGGGGAAATTCGGCGAGATCGCGCCTCGTTTAACGAACGTACCCTAATATCCAATGGAGGTCCAAGATAGCTTGTCGTGCTAGTGACCAAGTTCATATAGATGTCGGCATGATGGCGGTAATCCGTGAGTGTGCCTTTGGATTTAGTCGAGTATTGAGTGCGCTATATCAAGGAGTCGAGTTGAAGGTGTGTACAAGTTAAAAACACAATGTTGGGCCTAAGCTTTGGTTTCAACGTAGGCGTCGTGCTTCGGCACGAGTCGTGGCGTCGAGTCTTAAGATGTTGGCATATAGTTGCACAAGTTTGATTGAGTCGTCACGGGTTTAAGTCAGGAATCGCCGTAAGGCAAGTTGGTTGAGCGACACTAAGTTCACGAGTCTCGATTGGGTCAGTTGGTGATCAAAGTAGCAAGGGCCGCGAGGCGGCGAAATGGTTAAGTCTTACTAAATTGCGAGGCACGGCCTCAGCAAGGGTTTGTGGCACGGTCACACGGAAATGAAGCCTCATCGCGTAGTTGCGTCTCTGATTTTGGCCGAAAGGCAAGCACGACTTGATAGGTTAACGTTGTTGGCACGAAAAAAGGGGTCTAGAGGTAAAGTATGAGTTAACGTTGTGGTACAAGCACGGGATGGTCCTCATACACAAATATGCCAAGGCGTCCGTAGTCTTAAAACTGATCCTAAGGCAAGACTAGAAAGACAATAGAAAGAGATTTAAGCTGCACAAAGTAAATGAACGTGTAGGTTATGTATGGGTGGGCAAGGAGCTCACTCCACCAGTACAGTTGAGTACTGACACCCACACAGTGTTCATGTGCAGGCACAAGTAGAAGCTCGTGGCGCGGAGCTCACTTGGATGCGTCGAGGCGCGGAGTTCCTTGGCGATTCGAAGCGTGCGGCCGCGTGGAACCGAAGACTTATACAGGACATAATGTATGGACATCGCCTTCCGAAGCTTTCGCTGGTTCAAGCATTTGTATCGAGAGATGAGAGAGAGCAGAGTGACTTGTAAAATGAGATAAAAGTGAGCATGAGAGAATTTATAATTTGGCCTTGCATCCACAAATGTAATCTTGTATTCAATATCAATAAAGAGCTTCTTTTGAATGACTTGTGTTCATGTGTTCTTGTTCTAATTTCCGCTGCATGTTTCAATTTATCTGCTTGGGACTTCTGTGCGACGACGCCGTCGCCGCCGATGTAATCGGCCGTTATGAAACTGCCTTGCACGAGCGCAATCTAGGCTCGTGCGGCATCACGCCTTAGCGAGGACGATCGCTCCTACGGGAGCGGGGCGTGACAACCCTCTCCCTCTTTAGCCCTTTCTCTTTTTGAACTATGATCTAATCATTTTCTTTCTTCCCCGTAGGCGTCAGAAGAGTCAGACTCTCGAGAACCGGCCGCGATTTCTGAAGTCGATCCGGCTCTGACCACTTTGATTAATGGTATGTGTGCCGAAATTATTTCGGCGGCGGCTGAGGGATCTCATGTTGCTGAGGTCTCAATCCAAGGCGATAGGGACTCTGCTAGACCCGTCCTCGAGACTGCTGAATTTCGGCAAGGTGACGCTGACCTAGCCGTATCACCTTCCGGGACGGCTGAGGCAGAGGAGCCAGCTGAATTTGGCTTAGAAGTCTCTGGTGAGGGGACTGCGGCGGCTGTGAGCGAACCTCAGCCTCCACAACCTTCCCCTGGTAAGATAAGCCAGATCTTGACTAGTAAGGAGGCTCATTTGCTCTATCATCACATCCTTCGGGTTAGGTTGATTGATGGTTGCTCTGGACATACAGGTCCTGCCTCTTCACTGCCGATGACGGACATCGTCCGGGTAGGCTCTGCCAGCGGGGATCCGGTTGAGGGGAGTGTGCCCCCTCCTTTTCCAACTTATATTGAGGGGCCTCCCGCTGGTTCGAGTTCGGGAGATCAGATGGCTGCACAGCCGGGGCAAGGAACAATGGTCTCTGCATCCTCCTCTACTCATGTGGCTTCGAGGGTCAACCTCTCCGCCTTGCCGAGTATCCAGGTTCTTCGGGTCGCGGAGGAGTTAGCTGCTATCCAAGCATCTTTTTGCTCGGAATTTGTCTCCCTGGTGGCAGGGGTAGCAAGTTCTGGTGCGTCTCCTTCGATACTGCCAGCTACACTTCCTTTGACGCCGTCCTCTACGGAAGTTTTGGATGAGGCGTCACAGGATGTGGTTGACAGTTTCTACCGCCACTTGAAGAGAGGGGTCGAAGCTGCTGTGGAACGGGGGACCCCTTTGCCTTGGCCCGACAATGTGCTCGTGGCCAAATTGAGATTCTTAAAACCCTCCCTGGTAGGGCGGGGATAGTTGCGTTTCTGGAGCCTAAATTGCTAGAGGCTGATCAGCTCGTGGCCTAGTTTCTCGTGCTGCGGCAAGCTGATCTGTCTGCAGCCATAGAGCAAGAGCGTGACTTCCTCACCACTGTCCTGGAGAAGGTAAGGGCTGCACGAGATAAGTCTAAGCCGGTTATAATGAAGGACCTCGGCGACCTATCTCTCCAGTATGACTAGCTGAGCCACCGGAGCGAGGATGCATGGCTCGGAAAGCGGCTGCCTCCCACGGAATAATCGATATAAGGGAGCAGATCCTCGAGCTCCAGAGGAAGCTGGTTTTCTTGGAATCCGAGCTCGAAGCCTCCCGTGCAGATAAAGAGCTGATCGTCCAGGAGGCCGAAAGGGTCACTCGAGCTTTTGCTAGCCTAGAGCATGCTTTGAAGAAGCTTGAGGATAGCTGGCGGGCTCATGCGCACCTGGAAGATGCGGAGCGGCTAACTCATGAGGCCGAGCGCCGGGCCAAGCAAAGGTTTTTTGCGGTCGACTGTCTTGTTGAGGGACCGTCTCATGGAATTATGTATCGCCGAATCATAGTCGGCTTTTTCCTTCTTTTGTTTATGTTCTTTTCTTTTTCTTGAGAGGGACATGGTCCCAGAACATGTAGTACCTTTGACTTACAAATAAAAGAGTATGTTTTATTTTGCCCTTCATTTGTATTGCTTTTTGTGTTTGTGGTGTTGTAGTATTTGCCCCACTGGGAGACTGTTTGTGGACTTGTTACCCTTGGCATACCTTGGTTTTAGGTACGGATAACAAGTTTGATGGGGATACTTCGAACAATTCCACGGTAAGATGGTCGTGGACGTTCTTGGTGCTGGGAGAAAGAATGCCATGGAGCAACTGGGCTCCCGGGGCATGATGAGAAATGAGGGGCATGTACTTAGTACAACATTAGTGGTCCACGGAGGACATTTGTGGTCAACAGAGGACATTTGTGGGCCTATTATCCTTGGCGTACTCCGGTCTTGGGTACGGATAATAAGACATACTTACTCAGAGGTAATGAGGACGTGGTATATATGAGGGTTTCTTCGATGGAGCCTTCCCACTCAGAGCTAATGAGGACATGGCAGGAGTGGGCTCCATGAAGGGGTACGTAGAACAACTCAGAGGTAATGAGGACATGGAAGTTCTACGTGAGGGGCGGTTTGTTTTTGATGGAAGGGAAACAACTCAGAGGTAACATCGACGTGGTTGTTTCAGAAAATTTGTGGATCTGTTACCCTGTTTATGCACTAAAAATGCGGGTATTGGATCATGACACTACAACAAATATGGCCTACAATAGCATGCGCAGAATGCTATAGAAAGCCTTTTATAGCATATTCTGTCCGCTATAATTGTCCACGCTATAGTAAGTCAAGACATGTGAACGCTATAACATTATAGCGTTCTTGAATGCTGTAGATAGATTATAGCGTTCGTGTATGTTGTGGATGGTTTATAGCGTTCGTGAATGCTGTAGATGGATTATAGCGTTCATGAATGTTGTGGATGGTCTATAGCGTTCTTGAATGCTGTTGATGAATAATAGCGTTCATGAATGCTATAAATGGTGTATAGCGTTCTTTAATGATGTTGATTTATTATAGCGCTTCTGAACACTGTCCATTTTTATAGCAGTTTAAGTGCTATAAATCTGTTACACAATTTTATATTTGAATAACCTGTTCTGTATCACATACAATTAACCTGTGTGTCATAAAAATTCATGCTGAATAGTAATTTTGATTTCAACAATTTCAATCGCAACTTCTATTTCGATCAACCAAGATATAGAAAATGTTTGCCAAAATAAATAAATTCATACATTTTTCATTAAAACTTTCAAGATGTGCAAAATGTTTATAACCTAACGCTAGTCCAAAATTCAACTAAACCATTCCATTTCGATACAAAATATCTGTAGGCCAAAATGCAGCTCGATCGACTCTTTCCTTCTAGCTTATATCCTTGAGAACCACATTAAATGGACAAATGTAGATTTGTCATGAGGAACCTGAAAAACAAAGAAAGGTTCAACTTATTAGTCGTTAGATGAAATTTCAAGGAATTAGAAAGAAAGTAAGCATTTTACATAACACAACACAATACATATGAATCAGCTGATACATTAGAGGCCTAACTCCAGCAGCCCCCAACTTTATTTTCAAAACTCTTTTATTTTCAAACTCACCCTAAAAAGGTTAAGGGGATTTGTGAGCAAGCTCAGACCTACCCCTAAGAAAAATGGAGTTCAAATAACATAAGTTGGGGTGTGTAACAGTCAACAGTTAGGGATATGTGTGTGTAGATGTGTTTACCTACAGTGGGCATACTAGCATAAGAGTTGGGGATTCCTCTATGTATCAATGCACAACTCTATCCTCTCTTGTATCCTTTACATATACACACTCAAACAAATGACAGCACTCTCAAGTCACTGGTTGTCTCACCCTCAAATAACTACTTCCACATAATCTTACACATCATACCCAATATCTTATGTTCTAAACACTGGATTAAGTCCATAACAGAAAAGATGTACTTCACTTCTCTTGATTTACATTGTTGGTAGATTACACACTATATAGACCTATAACCAGAATCTAAATTTGAATGACAATTTACTTAATAGACACTGTTGTTAAAATTCATGATGAAGCACTGGCTAAGTAGCATAGCTAGTTTCTACAAAAAAGAGTGCATAAAAGGCTTAAAAAGTATTTGAAACAGGTACTTTCAACATGTCATCTGTTGCTAGTATAGTTGGCTTTGTGGCTCCAGCACAACTGTAGTCTAGAGATATTGTGATGACAGAAGAAAAGATACATGACAATAAAACATCAAGGAGAACATTATTATAAATTCGTTGACCAGTCATTATTTGGACGACTCTATCATTACCAATGGGCTACAGGCTACTCTACCAATCTTTATTTGGGCAACATGACTGAAATCAAGCAGGACTACTGTGAAAGTTGAAACAGAAGTTATAGGTGGAACATTTTGGATGCATCTTATCTATGTGGAGCATTTTGTTTGTTCCCAATGTTTAAATATTTATTCAAGGGCTCCTTTTTCTTAAGCCTACCAATGACCAAAAAGGAACAAAGTGTTGTGAAACATATCAATTATATATATATATATATATATATATATATATATATATATATATATATATATATATATATATATATATATATATACAACATCCTTTTTCAAAAAGGAACAAATTGCTAAAAGGAACCTCACCATGGCAATCCCGAAGATAACTCTAGCAGTAGCATCCTTTTTCTAATCATCTAAATTACACAATGGCTAAAGCGATGAAAACACAGCGGCAACTTCAACAATCAAAGCATTTTACTAGGAGTATTATTGGGCAAGAGGGAACAAATACCTGCAGCAGTGGAACCTCCTCAACAGGTAGTTCAGCTCCAAGGTCTCCCCTAGCTACCATAGCCTGCAAAAGGTCAAAGAAGAAGAGAAAAATGTCTAGCATGAGATATGAAAGTTATCATTAAGTTGAGTAGTAGTAAAAAAATTCAAATGGAAAAGCGAGATTGTGAAAGGGATCGCCAATAACTAATTCAATAACATTGTGAGGAAATACAACTGATATTAGTTGCAATCGCAATATGCCAAGTATAGCATCACCTCACTTCAATAGGATGGACCACTATACCATATCAATTACCTGATTAAAGACCATTGGAAACCTTCTCTGCGAGAATGCTTGTCTAAACTAAAGGCCACTCCTCCATTTATAAGCCTTCTAGAAAGAATATCTTCTGGGAAATGTTACACTACCCTGACTTTTGATGGATCTTTTTGATTTTGCAACAACACCAAATCAGTACTTAACTACCTTACCTATTGATGAAAGGACACGAATATAGGTGGTGGAATGACATTAGGATATAGTAAACATTATGGCTTAGGTACTTTACATGTTCAAATTGTGAAACGGGCTATACAAGTATTCAACTGTTCTAAAATATCCATTCCTACACCGACGTGCTTTATGAACAATATTGATGAGGAGAAATTACTGTCCCCTCCAAGTAATTGGGAAAAGATAGAACATCATTTGAATCCGGAATTTAGATCTTACCCCATCAGATGCAGTAATTATAGAATGCAAATTTGGGATGGAATCTGCACTTTCAATTTTCACAATCACGTGAATATCAGCGCCACAGTCTGTAAGGAAGGAACAATGCATAAAGGGTTAGACGCAGAATAAGGGTGGACATGATCAAATATGTCCTGTTGATGCAAATTATCTTTGATTGAGAAAACCATGTCGTTAAATAGACTGAAGCCATAATTTAAGAAATTACTTCTCAAGTAACCCTTCAATTCATGCACAACATCTGCATCTTTGACAAAGGAAACTGCATAGTAGTCGACTTTATTATCGACCCCAAACTTAATATCATCCCAGTCCTTTTCTGCGTCGGACAAAAGAACTTAGTGTGAACAGAAAAGCAAGAAAAAAAACCTTGATAAATAAAGGATCACATATGTCAAAATTTTCAATTCCTAACCAGTAATGGATGGCAAAGTTGCACTTTTCCCGCGAACGTTCAGGTGGCTCCTAGACTTGAGCTCGCCTCCATCAACAACTTCACATTTAACAGAATCATCGGTTTTGGATTTCACCACTAATGACATCATTCCTCCTAAAACATCAGGATTAGCAAATCAGAAGCTCAGCCATACAACAAAACCAAAGCCTTTATCCAACAATTTTGGGGGAAACAGATGCCCAGTCATCATTGCAAAAAATTCTCTAGCTCAAAGAAGATATGTACCACTTTATGCAATATGAAAAAGAAAAAAAAGTATAAAGGTTGAGAAGTTTAAAATTCAAATATAGACATAAGAATAACAAAGGAATCTTGTCCTTGTCCCTTGCTGTATTTCTTTAACACCAATCTCCCCTGAGGCACAGTCTCCCATGGAGTAGGATTAAAAATTGGAATACTGATCTTTTTCTAAAATTTTATTTTCTATTACCATAAGTATCCTGAGAGTCATCTATAATTACTAACGGATATAAATTTGTCCTAATCAAGCCCAATAAGTTCACATCAAGATTGTAAATCTCTTCTTGGTCTCAAGGTATATCTCAGTGTAGAAGAAAATACAAGCATCTTAAATGAAGTCAATGAACTAAGATACATAGGCTATACTACTAATAGACTTTACTTTCTTCAAGCAATAAGCCATCTACTGTACTTGTGAGATGTCATGCTAGCATGAGGTCTTCCTCTTCAGTGGGAACCTTTCATACTACGTAGGCCTGTATTTCATAGTACATTTCGGTTACGAAAGCAGCTCTTTTGTTTAATGACGTTATGCAATTAGTGTCACACATAAGATTATCCTACTTGTTGGTATATTCCATTCCAGATATATCCTTACATTTCCTTGTTAACATTTGGATAAAACCCATTCCGCTCTCGAGGTAAAATGTAATGGATTTGGGAAATGACAAGCTAACAAACATATTACTAGTTTTTCAGTGCATAAAAGAAGTAGATACGTGTACGTAAGAATAAACTCCAGAGAACTGGTAGACTCTTGAGTTTTGACTTACAAAAGAGATACTTTCAATTGTCAGCTCAATTACATTTAATCAAACTGAAAGATGGGACTGATAATGCTTTGATTTGATTTGGTGGCGCATTGACCTTTGCTATTCATTAGAGGCTAACATATACTAACATATAATTTCACTCAAGGTAAAGCCATCAATAGTTTAGTTCAATGAGTGTGACAGTGGAAACAAAACTTGGTTGTCTAAGATTCAAAAAGAGCTGAAGAAAGATTACTATATTTATATCTGTGTCAAACTTCAAACCCTATTTCATTGCATATGCCTCTCGGCCTTTCTATATGCAACTTTCTTGCTTTTTCCTATAAAAATTTGTAAAAGTAGCCCGTCCAACTAAAAGCTCACAATTAAAGAAAGATTTTCCATAGCTACGTACCGTCTACAAGAAGCATATCACCAACTTCTACATCGTTAACAAAGTCATCATAATTCACACTAACACAATCTTCTGTACCAATCCCTCTTTTGATGGTGAAAGTGAACTCTTGGCCGCTTTCTAAGTTAATTGGCTGCGGCAAATCACCACTTCTAACCTCCGGACCCTAGAAATATAGCAAAGAAAAGAAGGATAATGATGCATGTGAAAAATAATAAGACAAAGTTAAAGAAGCATGTGATAAATGTAGTGTATATATAGGAAATAGAAATGATTTGCAGCTAGCAGGCTTCTTTCAGAATATCCAGGTATTAACTTAAGTTTACCATCCTCATAGTCTACATAAAACGTATAGTATCATCTAACTGAATTATGAGATCTATGCGTGTGTTCATGTCTACATGCAGGCTGAGATGATTCTGGAGGCATTCAGTATTTAGTGCAACATGAAGAGGATAACGCCATAAAACTTAGGTGGCCAGTTGGCATGTAGGTAGTCCTACCTTTTAGATTATATTTTAAGCTCATGCAACCAACGAACATGTAGTTTAGTTAATACCGATACACAATAAAGCCTTTATCCAAAGATTGTGTGGTTGGTACCCGAAGGCTTTTTCTTCCACTATGATCTATTAAAGGGCATTTCTTCTCTAACATTAGCAATTGTCATATCCTTACCACAACCTTAATTGCCATATCCTCGCGTTCGGACATTTTGGACAGATTATTTTTAATTGTGTAACATTCTGACATATAAAGCATGATTGTTCATATAGTTAATATAAATTGAGCAATCAGCGAAGCTAACAGGGAAAGAGACATAAGACTAAATTAATTATAAGCTTCTAAGGTGTCCAGTTCAGTTAACTAATTAATGATGCAAATGAGAAGAGACATAAAACTAAAGTCACCTTGGTATCAAGCATTATAGCTATGACATTGTCCTTGGTTTGAGCATTGTACTCCTTTACCAGAAGAGACATAAAACTAAAGAGATTCTACAACACCAATATAATGCACAAACTAAAAGTCATTAACCCCTACAAATTAATAATTCTCAAATAGATTTGAAAGGCAAAAAAATCAATCACAATGGAGCATATGAGCAAATCCGGCTGAAAAATGGCAAAAATTTCTGAAAAATAACAACAACAAAAAATTAGGGTTTTGAGATGTACCGTAGGTCCTGGCCGGTGGGATCTCCTTCCTGGACGAGGAAGGACTTCATGAAGCATCTGTTAAACACAAAAATATTAGAGAAGGAGGAGAGGGGAGAATAACCGGAGGAGAGGAGGAGGAGGAGGAGCAGAACCCCTCCTCTCCTCCGAGAGGAAAAAAATACTACCGAGAGGAGAGGAGAAGAATCCTACCGAGAGGAGCAAAATCCTACTGATGGCTTAGAGAAGGAGGAGAGGAGCAAAATCCTACCGATGGCTGACCGATCACAGAGAAGGAGAGAAAGAGAAAATTTGAAAGGAGGAATTTTTAGAGGAGGAGATGACCTATTTCCCCCAGTCCGCTGACCTAAATATCGGATAGGAAATAGTGGCACGGGAGAGAGAATGGGAAGGCGGAGAGGCTAGGTTTAGTAATGAGAATTTCAATTTTGTACTATGTGTCTCCCAAATTTTGGTTTTGAGGGAAATATTTTGGTTTGCCTCCAAAACCAAAGTCAGCAAAAATTATTGGCACCGATATATATTCTACAGCATTCAGAAAATGCTATAGATAAATATTTTTATAGTATTGCAGAAAGAACGCTATTGTTGATAACATTCTATAGCGGGACACTTGAACGCTATAGAAAAACTGCTATTGTAGGTCCTATTTGTTGTAGTGCGAGGAGGGAGCTCTTTTAGGAGGAAAGTTCAGAGGTATGATCAAACATGACTTACTACCTAAAAGATGCGATATAGATTCATCTGTAGTGACCAGAGTGTGAATTCAGCGGTACTTGTGGGTACATAACGCCACAATCTGAGAGATCTGGGGTCAGAATGTAGGTTCAGCGGTACCAGAGGGTACATGACTCAACAAGCTGGGAAAGTTGGAGTCAGAATGTGAGTTCAGCTGGGAAATCTGGAGGATGTCGTTTCAGACATAATACTTCTTCAGGAACTTGTCGTTGATGGACAACATGAGTAAGTCTCCGTTTTGTTTTGCGAGGCGATAAGCTCCATTAGAGAATACAGCCTCGATGATGAATGGGCCTTCCCACTTTGGCTGTAATTTGCTGGTGGTTTTGTGAGTCATAACCATCGACCTCCGTACTGCCAGAATGAGATCGTCCACTTGGAATGTTCTGATTTTAACCTTCTTGTTGAAAGCTCCCGAGATACGTGCTTGGTATAGCTCGATTCGTTGTTAAGCTAACAGACGCTTCTCATCTAGGGCCTCCAACTCTTGTAGTCGGCGATGGTGATTATCATCCGTCGTTAGACGGTAGGTGAGAGCAACGCGGAGCGAGGGGATTTGAGTCTCTAATGGGAGAACTGTCTCGCTACCATATACCAGAGAGAATGGTGTGTTCCCAGTGGCCGTCCGTACTGTAGTACGGTACGCCCATAAGCATTCGTCCAGCTTCTCATTCCAATCGCGTTTGTTGGCAGACACGAACTTCTTGAGTAGCTTGATTATAGTTTTATTGAACGCTTCTGCCAACCCATTTGCTGCCAGATTGCACGGCGTTGAAGCAATATTCTGGATCCGGTGTTTGTCGCAGAACCGATAGAAGGCGTGGCTTGCGAACTGCGGACCATTGTCATGGATGATCCTTCGGGGCAGTCCAAAGTGATAAATGACGTGATGCTTGAGGAAGCTGATCACGTTTGAAGTGTTGACTTCAACCAGCGGAATAGCCTCCGCCTATTTGGAGAAGTAGTCTGTGATTGCGAGTATGAAGCGGTGTCCTGTGGATGAAGGTGGAGTGATTGGACCAATGATATCCATTTCCCATGCTTCAAATGGCCAGGATGCCACCATCGGATGTAGAAACTCGAATGACTGGTGAATGAAATCTGCGTGGACTTAACAGGCTTTGCACTTTCGTGCATAGTCTATCGCATCGGCAACCATCGTGGGCCAGTAATAGCCCATTCGGCGAAGGCGGTCTTGCAGTTTCGGGCCAGGCTGATGGGCCCCGCAGATGCCGTAGTGAGCTTCACGTACAGCTTCTTTGGCTTCTGTGTTTGACAGACATCGAAGCAGTAATCCATCGTACGATCGTCGATACAGCATTTTCGTCTCTGTATCGTAGAAGAACCTGAGGGAACGTCTTCTGATAGAAGTGGCTTCCTTCGGATTCTCTGGCAGGATGTCGTAGACTACGAAGTCAATGAATGGCTGTCTCCAGTCTGGTGCTTCGTCAACAGTCAGGGCGGAGTGACTCTCCACATATTGAACATTATTCTTGGGACAGACCAATTCACGGCGTATTATGTCAACCAAGTGGTGAGCATGATTCGGAACTGCTAAGGAAGCGGCAAGGCCTGCTATGGCATCGGCTTCAATGTTCTGGAGCCTGGGAACGTGTTCTATGAAGAATCCTTCCAAGGACGAGATCATGTCGATCGTTATTTGGTGATAAGGGATCATATCTTCATGACGAACTTCGTATGAACTCCGAATCTGGTTGACAATTAGTTGCGAATCGCCGTATGCTTCCAGATACTCTACTCCCAGCTCCTTTACAAGTCGGAGGCCAATGACCAAAGCGTTGTACTCGGCCACATTATTTGAACAGGGCTCCATGAGAGAGTAAGCGCGATTGATTACCAGCCCGGAGGGAGAAATCAGCACCACTCCGACTCCAGCGACAATGTTGCCCTTGGGTCCAGTTCTGGAAGCGCCGTCGAAGAACATTCGCCATACGGCATCAAGAGAGGCCACATTTGAATTGGCGACCTCATCTGGAATCTCTTCGTCTATTCTGGTTGATTCCGAACCTGGATGAGCTGCTAAAAAGTCTGCCAGAGCTTGACCTTTAACCGCTTTCTGTGGGACGAAGATTATATGGTAGGGGGACAGTAATATCGCCCAGGTAGCGAGGCGAGAGCTGAGTGCGTCCGTCTTAGTCATGAGGACCCTGAGGGGGTTGACTCTTGATACGACATGGATGGTTTGTCCCGTGACGTAGTGTCGCGTCTTCTGAATGGCGAACACCAGAGCAATACCCTCTTTTTCTACGGCAGTGTACCGATGCTCCGGCCCCATCATCATTCGGTTGAGGTAATATATAGCTTGCTCATGGCCTGCATCATTGTTTTGTGCTAGTAGAGCACTGAGGGAATGCTCCATAGCCCGCACATAGAGCATGAATGGTTTTCCAGCAACCGGGGCTACTAGGACTGGAGGGTTCGTCAGGTATTCCTTGATGCTGTCGAAGGCGCGCTGACATTCTTCATCCCATACGAATGAGATGCCCTTTTTCATGAGGTGGGTGAATGGCTGACATCGTCCGGAGAAGTTAGAGATAAACCTCCTGATGTAGGCCAGCCTCCCTTGAAGGCCTCGGATTTCACGGAGATTTTTCGGGGGACCCATCTCCATGATTGCCTTCGTCTTCTCAGGGTCTATGTGGATATCCTGGGAAGTAATGATGAAACCCAAGAACTTCCCGCTGGATACGCCTAAGAAGGATTTTGTGGGATTCATCTTCAAATTGTGCGCTCGCATCAGGTCGAACACTATCCTCAGATCATGCAGATGATCTTCCTTAGAGCGGCTTTTGACGGCGATGTCGTCGACGTAGCATTCCACCGTCTTGCGCAAGTGGTCTCTAAAGATGACGCTCATAGCTCTTTGATAGATGGCGCCAGCATTCTTCAAACCGAAAGGCATGACTGTGTAGCAGTATGTGCCAATTGGTGTTCGGAATGATGTATGCTTTTCGTCATCAGGAAACATCTTGATTTGGTTGTACCCCGAGAAACCGTCCATGAATGATATACATTCGAAGCCGCAGGTGTTGTCAATCATGATGTCTATGATAGGGAGAGGAAATTCATCCTTGGGACATGCCTCGTTCAGATTGCTAAAGTCGATGCAGATTCGAATCTTTCCGTTCTTTTTGAGGACTGGTACTATATTGGCTACCCACTCTGGATACTGTTCCTCGCGGATGAAGCCGCTAGCTATCAATTTGTTGACCTCAGCTTCAATGGCATTCATGATGTCGGGACGGAACCGTCGTTGCTGTTGCTTGACTGGTTTTGCGTCCGGCCGAATATTGAGTTTGTGAAGTGCAACCTCTGGGTTCAGTCCCGGCATGTCTTCGTAGCTCCAGACGAACACGTCGATGTATTCTCTGACGAGTTGTAGTAGCGATTCTCGCTCTTCGTCTATCAGATTCTTGCTGACGAAGATGGGCTTTGGAGAGGACTCATCACCGAGATCAACTTGCACAACCTCATCCTCGGTGGGAGGTTCTCTTTGTTCGAACCGGTTCTCCCATTGCGCATCTAGTTGTTGTGCCCACGGCTCTAACTCAAGAAGCTCAGGAATATCTTCATCTTCTTCGTAGGCGTAGACAAATGTCATATTTACGGACAAGACTTGCCTGAACACGTCCCCGATGCTAACATCCAATCAGAAGTGGGTGATCCGGTTGAGTGTGAATGCTAGTCGCATTCCTCATCCGAGCTTTCAGGGGTCGTTGCCGGTGTAACATAA
This sequence comes from Iris pallida, assembly GCA_029216955.1. Taxonomy (NCBI): domain Eukaryota; kingdom Viridiplantae; phylum Streptophyta; class Magnoliopsida; order Asparagales; family Iridaceae; genus Iris; species Iris pallida. The sequence continues at coordinate 17,335,536 of JANAVB010040817.1, read as the reverse complement.
CCTAGCCCATATCTAGTTTTGTTGTAATAATCTCGTAGTTTCCCAGCCGGGACCGGCAATGTTAAGGTTAACCGCCGTCCAGTGCCGTAGTTCAAACCTGGTGTAGTTTCCAGATCATACCCCTGTTTTTGCATGAGGTACTTGGATCGGGAGCTATACAGATAAAGAGGCAGTCTCCCGGTGTCGGATTCGAGATCAACTTCTTCTATCCTGAAGGGTTGTGGATCATTCTTTCGGCCGAAGATGATTGGATGATCCCCTCCCTCGACTATGCGGTAAGCGTCTTCCACTGGGGTAAGTTGGTTTGCGGTGTAGACATTTGTCACCTGTGTGTGCAGGTGGGTGCCTATACCGTGTTCCATAGCATACATTATACAAAGCTTATTAAGCTCGAGGTAGTTCAAAGATAGCCCTTTATTGATGAAATAAGGTATCTTTTCCAGTGCGATTACATCATCTGCGGATGGAACATCAGTGTCCGCAGCCACATACTTGGCCATCTCTGGCTCTTCTTCAACCACCCCCTATATTGATTGGGAGGATGACTTGGACAGCTTAATCATCAGGGGCTCCATGGGTGGAGCAGAACGTGGAGTCGTTGGCATACTAGCCACCCCCAGTTTAGTGCTTGGTACTGGGCGGGGAGTTGTTGGCTGGCTAGTAGTCCCCGGCTTAGCGCTCGGCTGCCGATTTATTCGGGGAAGACGAATCATCATCGGCTTAACAGAGGGATTGAGCTCCTCTATTTGTTGCTGACTCACTCTAGGCAGCCTGATTGTCAGTGGCTCTATCGTGGGTCTTGGCACTTGGCCAGACCTTGGCAGTCGGATTATCATCTGCTCCTCCTGTGCAGAGAGGCTGACTGCGTCCTTACGCAGAGTGGCCGTAAGGGGTGCAGTTTTGCCAGGTTTGCAGGCTTGGAGGTGGATCATTAGAGGTCCTTCCGATCCAGTTGCCGCCTCAGTTGGAGCTTGAGTATCTTCTTCGACCAGGTGCCTTTTTGACTTCTCGTACAAGCATGAGTCAGAGTAGTAAGATTCAACCCCTTTAAAGGGATCGATGTCGGCAAATTCTGTCCTCACGAAGCCATGTTTATCGACGTACTTGAAGCATTGGTGCAGTGTGGAAGGCACGATCATGTAATCATGTATCCAAGGACGTCCCAGGAGAATATTGTAGGAAGTATCCGCATCTATGATATAACATGTCACTTCTGATTGAAGATCGCCGATTTGGCATTTCAGACGAATCTTTCCGATCGGATAGCTTCTGCCTGAATTGAAACCGCTAATGGCGGTGCTTGTCGGTGTCAGGTGATGCATTGGGATGCGCAGATGGTATAGCAGGCTCTTTGGAATGATGCTTATGGAAGAACCGGGGTCAAGGTGCATCCGATCCACCTTGATATCGCCAATGTACCCAGTATAATATAGAGGGCGATCGTGCAGGTTGGTCTTGATAAGCATAACCTGCGGAGTGAAGACAATGTTGGGCATTGCACCTGTGCAAGCGCTGTCTTGAAGATCTGCGGGCGAGTTCTCCCCAGTGAGATTGGACTGAACCAGATAGGCGTCGGCATTCTGGAGTGCCTCGCTCAGTGCGACGCGAACATCTTTAGAGAGTCTCAGGAGCTCGTATAGTGATAATTTGGCCAGTTGGCCAATTGTGCCAAGATGTCAAAGTTGTAGGGCCTCTCCAACCCATGAGGCGTCTCTCTTCGGAGCGGTTTATCAAAGCGAGTCTCCTTCGGCCTAGGCTTGTCGGTCGTCGAAGGCTGAGAAGGTCCTGGGGCATCAGCAGCTGTCAGCTGATGATCTTCAGCCGAGTTACCCAGTGGAGATTGGGTTTGTGCGCCGGATCGGGTAACAACAACAGTAGCTTCTTCGACCTCTGCCGAGATTGTGCGACATGATTTGACTTTCCCACTCTTCTTTTTGCTGGTGGAGGGTGGTGCGGACTGAGTTACTTCCGGTACCAGGTCCGAATGCACCCACATGACCTCCCCTCGTGATGTGGTAAGGGGCACTAAACCGGCAGCCTGGTCTCGGGAAGGTGGAAGGTTAGCGACTTCCATCCTTGCTCTGGGGACGGGTACTACTCCGTCTTGAGTCTTTGTCGGAGGAAAGCTGCCGAATTGTACTGATACCATATTGGCTGCTACGGTCACCTCTTCGAAATCAATGGCCAAGGCCTTAGAATCGATGAGATGTTGGATGTATCGCTTCAGTTGGTAACAGTCTTGTGTAGCATGGTGGACATAGCGATGATAGTGGCAGTACTTGGGGCCTTCCATCTCTGCATGACGAGGTTCACGTCTTGGAGGAGGGAGCTGGATTCGACCTCCTTGTATGAGCATGTCCAAGATGGGCTTGACATGACCATCTTCGAAGGAGTAGGTCATCTGAGGCCACTGCTTCTCTGCCGGCTTCGGTTTAGGCTTCGGAGCTGTGTCGGCCACCATAGCCTATTTGTCCTTGTTGTCTCGATTGTTGGAGGGGTTACCACCATTATTGCTGTTGGTGTTAGGGCGTCTGCCCTTGTCCTCTCCTTCCGAGACGTGTAATCCCAGTTGGCGAGCTTTCTTCAACTTGTCTTCTGCACTAGTGGCGCTGATAATGAAAGTCTTCCAATCCTTAAACTGACTTTTGCCCATCCAGAGGCTGATTGTGGGAAGCAGCCTCTTTTGGCAAATTTCAATCAAGGAGGAATTGGGGTTACCAGAAGGCAACTTCATTGCGGTTTGACGAAACCATTCGATATAATTCCTTGTCAGCTCCTTTTCTTCCTGGACAACGTCCATAAGGGTGGACATCGTCACGTCTTGTCCTACTTCGTAGAACCTCTCTAGGAACATACGCTTGAAGCCGGCGAAGGAATGGATGCAGTTATCCGGCAAGTTACGGTACCAGTCAAAGGCGTCCCCTTCCAACGCTCCGATGAACAGCCGCGTGAGAATGGCGTCGTCATGAGGCAGATGGTCGGTGGTGACTTCGAAGTAGGTGATGTACCTGCTTGCAGATGTCTTCCCATCATACGGATTAATGTTGAATGGTTTATATCTTGGTGGGAAGGGGACATCTCTCCATGCAGAGGGATACGGTTGTCGTATCCTGAGGTCATGGCAGTTTTCTCGGGCGTGGAACATGGCCCGGAGTTCCTGGACCTCTCATCTTGTCTCTCTGGCCTCGTCTGCAGCGGTGGGAGCCGATATTGTCGGAGGATTGTCGCCCGGGTTTGGCGCAGCTGAGTTTGAGTCTGCATTCACCGTGGGACCCAAGCTTGTCTGGCCAGGCGTCCTTCCTTGTAGAGTTGGAAGGGCCGCTTTGATCTCGTCCACAGACTTGACCAAGGCATGCACTATGGCCTCCAGAGTGTCGATGCGTTGGCGATCACTGGGACCATCCTGGTTGCTGTCCGTCATGAACACCGTTCTTACATGAGGAGATATGGAAGGAACGGTGGAGGATGCGCCCTCGGACTCATACCCTTGTGCAGAGAAGTCGTCAGGGTATGTGGAGATGTTCTCCTCTAGTTCGGACTCAGAAGGAGTGGTACCCCCAGCTTCAGAGCTTGCCTCGTCTTGAGAGTTGTGGACGTCCTCGGGGACGTCGGAACCTGCTGCATCTATTGGGGAAATCGTTTCCCCTGGATTATCTTCTTGGAACACTGGATTGTCGTGGATGTTTGGAGGAGTGATACCCCCGGCTCCAGCGCCTCCCAGAGATGTGGATGACGAACTTCCAAGTGTGGCAGATTTCTTCTTTGAGCGAGTACCCTGGAAAACTCCTTCCGTATCGGTTGTGGACGACCGCTTAGAAGAGAGTTTCTTGGTTGAGATTTTCGGGCTAGAGACATTTGTTTTCTTCCCTCTCCCGCTGTCAGGGATCTTGTGAGCAGAATTTCAGGAGGCGATAAGAAGCGTCTCGTCTTCCAAGCTTGGGTGTTGCAGTCGTTGGAAGACGGATCACCGCTCCTCTTGTGTGGCCGCCTTGCTGTAGCAGCAGTTGACAATGACTTGAGTGCAGTAATTCCCATGAAAGGACTTACTGCACACCAAGTTTTCGTCTCTTTCCTTGCGTTTGTGAAGAATCACGTTGCGCAAGTCACTCGCTTTGTGGGCCCGGGAGTCCTGAGCACATGAGTGTGTTGGCATCCTGCCTGCTTCCTGATGTGGGGGTAGCACGAGCACTTGTCCCTGATCATTGTTGGGAGATTCTTGATAACTATTCCGCTTGTGGGCCGCCGGGGGATGGACACGAATAGTTTTATACAACTTTCCATCAAGGGCCCGCGTAATAGTCAGCGGGACGCCCTGATAGTCAGAAGTTGGGACAGCTGTCTGAGCTCGACGAGCCCGCGCTGCCCGAGACTTCTTCCTTCTAGCACCTGAGGGTGCATAGTAGGAAGAGTCCACAGAGACTGGCACATGAGAGTATCTGGGATCAGGATCACCTGAGAGACGGTCAAAGACCGAACCTGAGCCGCATGAAGAAGATTGCCTACGGCTGAGATGTTCAGCCGCATAGCCTGCCTACATGCGGCTGGCATTTGTGGCCGCATAAGCAGCCCGCATGCGGCTGGCGGTTTGCATGCGACTGGGAGCTGCGGTGGCCGCGTGGGCCTCTTCCATGCGGCTGGGAGTCATAGTGGCCGCATGAGCATCCTCCATGCGGCTGGCAGCACTGGCCGCATAAGCCTTCTGTCTGTGGCTGGCTTTTGTGGCCGCATGAATCTTCATGCGGCTAGCGCCCTTCTGCGGCTTCTTCCTGGACCGTGTAGAGTTACCCTTTGTCCCTGCAAGTCCGGCATCGTAGTGTTTTCCTCTGTCGAACTTGGGGACCGCAGAGTCCTCTATGGTTTGAAGTGGGGCCGCAAGAGGGTCTTCTTCGCCGTCTTGGGCAACAGAGAGTACTCCTTCGAGAGCTTGGAAAGGAGCGAATGATTTGGGCCTCCACTCCCTGCGGGCCTTCTTCGTGCGGGCTCACTGCTGGACCGGGCCAGCGCTCCCGTCGGAGAGCATTTCTTCAAACGCCTGCTGGTCGAACCGGGCAACCATCATTTGTTGAGTGGAGCCATGTTTAGCTGCGTCCGATTGCGTCACCAACTCCTCAGACATGGAGAAGTTAGTCCCCAGCAGAGTCGCCATCGTGTTTGCCATTGATTGTAAAAGTACAGAACAATTTTATTGGAGGACTGAACTTAGACTCATAATACAAACTCGCTCGTACAAAGAAAGCCTAGGGACGAAAACCTAGGTACAGCAATCTAAGTACGATTGTTTATTTTTGATTCTGTAGGGTGACGGTAGAGGCTCGGGAAAGCGACGGCAGCTCTGCCTTACTCCTTGGACGATCGGACGTAGCCTTGGCTCTGATGAAGAAATGCTCTCGGGATGTGTGAGAAGAATCCTCTGTGCGTGCCTTTGTCTCTCTGTGTGTCTAGCCGGGTGGAGAGAGTCTCTTTGCGCTCTTCTGTGCTCTTTTTCTCCTCCCTTTTTTCTCCTTTGTTTGCAAGGGAATGACACCTTGCTATTTATAGAAGTAGGGGTGTGATCATTAGGGTTTGCAATGATTCCCCTTTGAAAAGTCGGCGGCCAATAATCTGGACCATTAATCTTGATTGCATCACATCTGGACAGTTAATTTTTGATTGCGCCAAATCCATATGGGCAATTAATGCTGATTGCAATAAATCTTCATAATTTGTCATGACGAGCTCGGATCTCCCGTCACGTGTTCAATTTGCTTAATTACAACAAATCTGATTTGATCAGAGTAATTATGATGATTATAACAAATCTGGGTTGTTATGATTTGCTAGCAGCCATAACTCTGAGGGGATAAGACCGCCACGTGTCTTAACTGTCATGAGAATCGCCACGTGTCTCAACTGTCATGAGGACCGCCACGTGTCTCAACTGTCGTGAGTGGGACGTCCTAACAGAGCCGCATGAATGCGGTCTCTAAATGAACCGCATATGGGTGGCCCCCACACTGCTAGCCGCATGAAGGTAGCAGCCGCATAAGGGTGGCGGCCACATGAAGGGGGCAGCCGAATGAAGGAGTCAGCCGAATGAAGGAGGCAGCCGCATGAAGGGGGCAGCCGCATGAAGGAGGCAGCCGCATGAAGAGGGCAACCGCATGAAGAGAGCAACCACATGAAGAGAGCAATCGCATAGGGGTGACAGCCGCATAGGAGTGGCAGACGCATAGGGAGCTTTGGACTTGGCGGATCATGCCAGCTATAAAAGATTTTCTTCTTTTCCCTAGGAGCACGCCATCATGTCAGGGCTATCATTTCAGCTTTATGTCAGAGTTGTCACTTCGCCTTTCTGTCAGAGCTGCCGTCAGGACATTTAATGAGACAGTGCTTTATGGCCAGCTGTAGAGGCGAACTGCTTAGGGTCACGTGGCTCCTTCCTGAGTCGCATGGAGCTATCCGAGGCGCATGAGGCTTTAAAGGATTTTTTGAACCGCATGAATGTCTAACGGATTCCTGAGCCGCATGAGGCTCTTTCTGTCTGAGCCGCATGGACTTTTCTTGTTATTTTCCATGCTTCTACACCCCCCACCTCCACGACAGCGGAAGCGTCAACCTCGTGCGGGAAAACTGCCAAGATAGGAACCGACGAAACCGCAACCATCCAAACCAGATCCGTTGCCAAGCGGAACAAAAAACCCTCCCATAACCTCATTAATGCTTAACATCCTATCCTGGAACGTCCGCGGCCTGGCGAACAAACCTACATTAAGGATAATTTTCATCCTTCGAAAAATCCACAAGATTGATATCCTCATTATTATCGAACCCAAAATTCTCCCCAAAAGATTAAAATCGATCCAGCTGCAACTGGGCCTACCCACGGCCATTGCAGGCGAGCACGATATTTGGATCCTCGGCACGAAGGACGTCAAGTTCGGTGTCATCCAGGACTCTCGACAAGCCCTCTCATGCTGGGTTGTTCACCCCATGCTTTCAGAGCGTATCATCCTCTTTGCGGTCCACGGCAGCTGCGACATCGCAGAACGGAAACACCTCTGGAGCGACCTTCTTGACACCTATCTCCACAACACCAACTCCCCTTGGCTTTGCATTGGGGAATTTAATGCGATCACCTGCAGAGAAAAGAAAATCGGAGGCAGGCCCCCTCCCATATCTGCTATGCTAGACTTCAACAACTTCATCTTCAATGCTCATCTCTCCCCTCTCCAGTTCAATGGCAACGAATTCACTTGGTGCAACATGCAGGAAGGTGACCGTCGTCAATACTCTCGCATGGATAGAGCCCTCACGAATGCGCTCTGGCACAGAATGGGATCAACACCACCCTGTCTCACCTCAACTCCACAGAATCAGACCACACCCCTCTACTGGTTGAAATTAAAAACAATACCAAGCCATACAAAAAGAACTTCCAATTCCTCGACTTCTGGACCGACCACCCCCAATTTTTGGGTATCGTGGCGGAAGCTTGGAATCGTCAGGACTCTCCCAATCCCCTCATTAGGGTGAGCAACAAGCTCAAAGTTACGAGGAAAGCTCTATCAAATTGGAGCAAACTTGCCTACGGGGACATTTTTTAAGCGGTTCGGGTTGCTGAGGACGATGTCACCCATGCCGAAGTCATGTTCGCATCAGACCGATCCCCGCGGCCATGAGAGCTCTGAACCTCACCAAGGCTATGCTCAAATTCTGGATCAAAGTTGAAACTGACTTCTGGAAGCAGAAAGCGAGGCTGAAATGGGACAGCGAGGGGGACAAAAACTCAAAATATTTCCATGCCTGCGTCAATGTCCGTAGACACAAACTATCGATCCATCATACCGCTGACGAGAATGGGAACATCATTAAAGACTATAAGAGAATCCAAGCGGTCGCTGCTGACTTCTTCTCCAAATTATTCTCCAAAGAGACGGTTCACAAAGACAGATCATTCCTGGACCAAATCCCCACTCTCATTAATGACCACGACAATGCCCAGTTGGAACGCCCCCTGACGGAACATGAAGTGAAAGAGGCGGTGTGGGCTCTGAACGAGCATAGTGCCCCAGGCCCGGACGGCTTTTCAGGTATCTTCTTTCGCACCTGCTGGGATATCATCAAGCAGGATATCACCGAAGCGGCAATCGCTTTCCTCGAAGGAGCCATATACCCTAAAGCCATCTCCAGCGCCAACCTCATCCTTATCCCGAAAAAAGATAACCCTGAATCCTTCTGCGATTTTCGACCCATCCGTCTTTGCACTTTCACCAACAAAATTATCTCCAAGATCATCGCCACCAGAATGGCAGGTACACTCCCCAAAATCATCTTTGAGGAGCAAAGCAGGTTCGTTCGAGGAAGGAACATCCAGGACAACATTATGCTAGCCCAAAAGTTAATCACCTGCATGAAATTTTCTGCTAGAGGGGGCAACATAGCCATCAAAATAGACATGGAGAAAGCTTATGACAGATTGGATTGGCAATTTATGATCTGGGTCTTCAGGGCATTCGGATTCTCGGAAAATTGGACTAACACAGTGTGGAGATCCGTCAGTAACTCATAGTTCTCCACAGTTATCAACGGCCAATCCGAGGGGTTCTTCAAATCTAGTCGCGGTGTTAGATAGGGCGACCCTCTATCTTCCACTGTCTTTATCATAGCAGCAGATGCCCTCAGCTGAACCTTAACAACATGGTCAGCACTCCTAACTTCCAGCACTATCACACATCCAGCGGATGCCCTACCATCACGTACCTGGCCTTCGTCGACGATTTACTAATCTTCTCATACGGGGATGTGGGAACGATGGAGGTTGTTCATAACACCCTGCAGAGGTATTCTAGATGCTCAGGGCAGAAGATCAATCATTCCAAGAGCGTAATCTACCCCCACCACAGTATCAAAAGAGAGAACGCAGTCAGACTCTCCAACATAACATCCTTCTCGGTGGCTCACCCACCATTCAACTATCTCGGTTGTCCCCTCATGTATGGGAAATCAAACGCTGGCATCTTTGAGAACTTGATCACCAGAATTAGGAACAAACTCGAGGGATGGCATAACGCCACTTTATCTCCGGGCGGGAAGATGATCCTCATTAATCATGTGCTCACTTCCATTCCCATCCATACTCTAGCGGCGTGCTCCCCGACTAAGAAGGTTCTCGCGTCGATCGAGCAGATCTTTTGTAATTTCTTTTGGGGGCACAACAAAGGGCAAGACAAACACCACTGGGCTAGCTGGGATGCCATGGCACAACCTACTGAGTATGGGGGGTTGGGATTCACCAAGCTCAATCACATAGTCAAAGCTTTCTCGATAAAATTGTGGTGGAATCTCCGCACGAGCAAGAACCTATGGACCAAGTTCATGAAGGCCAGGTACTTCAAACACATCCACCCAGCGGTGGCCATATCCAACAGCAGATCATCAGCGGCCTGGCGTCGGATCCTTATCGGTCGAGAATTGGCAGAGCCAGCGATGAGACTCCAACTGGGCGATGGAGAGTCGAATCCTTTCCTGGAGAGATGGATTGGGGACAGCTTGATCCCGAGTATTGCAGTGACCCCCAGAAACAGTAGAATCAAAGACCTGTGGAACCCCACTAGCAACGACTGGAACTGGGACAAGATTTGCGAATGGTCCTGTAACGAATCGGTTGACAGCATCCGCCGGTTCGGACTTAGACTCGGTCGCGAAGCCGACGAGCTGAGGTTGTCGCTGGAGGCCTCCGGGGCATTTTCAGTGAGGTCGGCGAGAATCGCTATTCAAGGGAACGGACAGCCGCATCATACCATTGCGCGCTATTGGCATTCTTGCATCCCTAAGAAGTGGTCCTTCCTCATGTGGAGAGTCATTAGGAAGAAACTGCCGACTGATGAGATCCTTAACTCCATCGGTATTAGCTTAGCGTCAGCTTGCAATTGCTGCTCTGACCGTCAGATGGAGGCTATAGACCACATCTTCTGGGAGGGGAGCCTACCAGGCAGGATTTGGAGGATCCTTAACCAACACTACAACATAGCTCCAGGTGGCGGTCGCTTCCACGATCTGGTGGACAATTAGGGTTCAGCATTCCACGGCCACCAGATCGTCGCAGCGGCCACTACGTGGGTGATTTGGAAGAATCGCAGTAAGACGAGATACGAGGGCCACCAGTACTCATCCGTCCAGCTCATCCAGGAAGTCTTACGGCAATGTCGCAAACGGAGCACCCTCTGCTCCCACAGTCCGAAAGCATTCTGGCCCTCTAGCCCCCCATAGCTTTGGAGGGTCCAGTCGCCCATCTCCCTCTCAGTTCCTTTTTGTGGTATACTTGTAGAGGATTGTCTTTTATGCCTTGTATACGTATCAGGCTTCGGCATTTTGAGACTTGATTAATAAATAGAAGGGGTTATATATATATATATATATATATATATATATATATATATATATATATATATATATATATATATATATATATATAACCAAAAAGTCAAAATTGAAATTGCTATATAACAACACAAACGCACACACACAATCAAAAAAACCACCAGCAGCAGCAGCTGCGTATAATCTGAGCCCCCCCTTTACTTCCTTAAACCCGAACCGAAACTTCCCCCTTTATATATTTCGTTAGAGAGAGAGGAATTTTTTTTACAAAACCCAAATCCTAGCCGTCACCCTAACCTAGCGCTCACCCCGACGTCGACCCCGACGCCTCTGACACGCTGGAGGCCGGCCGTACATCGCCGGAGAAGAGCGGGCGCGCGCGCCAAGACAAGCAGCGACAACAATCGTCGACCCAACTTCGTGAGTGAATTTCTCCTTCCTCGCTCGATCGTTTCACGATCCGTTTCTTCTGGTATGTTCACAATATATACACCTTTAATTTCCTTCAAATAGTTCGTGCCGATTCGCATCATGTGCGACAAAAAACGAGTTCCAAAATCGAGAAAAACTTAATTTATTGGACGTTAGAAACTGTCCCGAAATCCAAACTTTATGGCCGATTTGCGACCCGCGTGTTGCGAATTTTCAAAATCGGTTTGAAGAGACTTGTAGACAACCTATAGGGATTTAAAACCCCTTTTGTAGAATTAAATTTCATGCACTGTACTAAAAGTTATTGGTTTGTGAAGTTGGAGAAAAAACTGATTTTCAAAACTGAATTTTTAGAAAAAATGTCCCGATACGCCGTCCGTCCCGTCAATCTGGGCGACGTGGTTGCGAACCGAAAGTATCGAAAGGTACGTATCAACTTCGTGGACGTGTGGGCTTTGACGGAATTCAAATTGGTCGCGTGTGCGCGACGAATTTGATGCGTATCCGTCAAAAATTTACCGTATCGACCTTTTGCATATTTGTCAATTACTTTGTGCACGCTCGTCATATCGAGACAAAACTTGTGCCAACAGGACCGTATCATTTTTTTGGTCCTGTATGACAAGTTTGGTCCGATTCTGAGAAGGTCGACCGGAACGCTATTTTGGCGGGCCCGCGACCCGATCCAACGGGCGAATTTGTGCACGGACCACCGGAATCCAACTTTGGACATACGGTTGGGTTCGTCTCGTCAAACCGGACTTGTAGACATGTAGTTTGATGACTTTAGAGATTGTAGATTCTGGCACATTTTTCGGTGCAAAGTGGGTCTAACGGCGGACACCATTTTGATCCGAAATTATCGTTTTGCCCCTGTGTCCAGAATTGGACTTATGGGTAGGCGTTTCTAGCTAATTTGACCATTTTGAAAACGTTGGTAACGGCTGTTACCGCATTAGGAGACGGTTATGCGAGTTGACCGTTCGTGGCTCATTGAGTGGGTTGTAGTTTCGATTTTCTCAGCTCAGGACAACAGACAAGTACATTCTCTGATAGTTTTCATTGCTTTGATATCTACTATATCTGATTCAGTTGTAGTGTTATACTCGATTCTCGACACAAGGATACACGGACTAGTAGTATACGTGAATCTCGTCATGAGATGTCATTCCCGGTTTACCTGGTATATGAGTACATTGTTCGATATTGTTTCCTGTACTTGTATAGACACCGATTTGGGAGTGGGCTGGCCCCCTGCTCTTTGAATCCCGTGTCATGACCTGTCATGTCTGGATTCATTATACTACTCGGGGATGGGGAGTTATTGGAGGTTATGTGATCATTACCCCTACTTGTTTATTACTTGTGCATAGCTCCACCCTCACCACACGTATGGTGTAGCCTGACCTTATACTACTTGTGCATAGCTTTCCATTTTGGCCGGCCTGATCCCTATACTATTATACTACTTGTGCATAGCCGGTCAAATGGAACAGTCTGATCTTGACCCAAGCCGATCACATAACGCTGTAATATCTCATGGCACTTTATTTTTATGTTTACATCATACCTCAGATTACTTTCCATTGTTTATATTCCAGTTTTGTCCTATATCTCACACATGACATGATATCCAGTTCTCTTGTACTGTTTTACTTTCAGTCTTGACATTTCATCTTGTATTTCATTATCATTGTCTCTTATAGTATTTGTCAATTTACATGGAACTGCTGTTGGTGTTTGTACTTGCTCTTATTCTGACATGATAATCCCCGTTATTTTTCAGAGAATTTAGATGCAGATTGCCCGACCTACTACGGGTTTGGCATAGATGGAGCCTACGACCATGACCAGCCTGTGGACCCGGTGCTCGTAGAGGACGCACCGTCAGTAGTGACCTAGTTTACCTAGATTTTGTCTTGATTACATTGCAGTTTGATACTTTGAGACTTGTAGTTTTTATTTGGGATATTGTTTTATGTCTTGGATTCTGAACTTGTGATTGTGGTTCGACACTATTTCAGACTATTTATCTCATCTTTATCTTTATCTTTATCTTTATCATCGTGTTTATCTTCCTTAGAATTATGTGATTGAGTGGTGATTATATTCTTCCGTGCGGAGATGACATGTTATATTATTGTGTTTTAGATTCTATATATTCTAGATGACCTTTACAGCGTTCTACCGCCGATACTGCGGCGTAGGCTGGATGTACCCACGTGCTCGTGCCCCTAAACAGGGTGCGGGTCGTGACACATTTTTATGGTGACCCATGCAGGTCAGAGTCGCAACTAGTGCGATTTCGTAATGGTACTCGACTTAGAGTGCTAATTACGAGCATACTGTTAGGATATAGGTTTTAGGTTATGATAGGAGTTACTCAATCACATATTAGGAAAACGCCAATCTTTTGATTTCCATGACAAACTCTTCTTGCATTTTGAAATAAATTGTCCTTACTTGATATCATATTATGTGCCATATTGATTTCTTTGCTTGAATCTGTTTCCAGGATGACAGTGACTCAAGCTCAGGCAGCTGGATCCAGTGTAGCATCGGAGAGGTCCGATCAAGGTAGTGAAAAGTGCTAGGCGCTAGTTGGGCGGGCACCCGCCGCCTAGCGCCTAGCCCGCCTAGGCGGCCGCCTAGATCTAGGCGGCCGCCTAGATCTAGGCGGTTCAAAAATAAATAAATAAAATCCTAAAACCCTACTGAAAATTATAGAAAAAGTCCATAAAATCCCAAAACATGCATAGTCCGGCGTCGAGGGGTCTAGGCGGGCATCGGGCGGGTACCAAGCGCCTAGCGCCTAGGCCGCCTTTTAGAACAGTGGGTCCGATCCGTCGCAACCTATTTTTCTGACTGAGAGAGCTGCGGATCAGGAGATTGACCCTACTCTCCCTGCCGTTCCAGAGGTAGCGGCAACAGTACCGGGGGGTCTTCCTCCACAAGTCCCGAGGGCTGTACCTGTTCAGCCGGAGACTCTTTCGCCTCCACCTGCGTTGCCGATTGACGCTAGTCAGATGTTCGCGCTCCTCCAACAGATGATGGAGGCGCAGCGAGCACAGGCTGCAGCTTCACAGCGGCAGACAGAGATTTTGAGGCAGAGCATGGAGAATGCGCACCAGTTAGCACTCGTCGCTGTAGAGAAGGTGACTGCAGTTCAGACATAGGGCGCTCCAGCCCAGAGCCACAACAACAGCAGGCGAAACCTGGCTCCGTGATAGATTTCAAGAAGATGTTTCTTCGAGAATTCAAGGGAACAGAAGGGATCCTGTATGCCGATGATTGGCTAGAGGATGTTGAGCGGAGCCTGGGGTTAGTACAGCTTCCGGAGGGACTATGGGTGTCAGTAGTAGCGAGTCAGTTCTTTGATATCGCTCTGACTTGGTTCCGCACAAACCCTCGCGTGACAGTGACAGGCTTGACATGGGAGAACTTCAAGAAGCTATTCAAGGAGAAATTCTTTCCTGATGTAGCTCTTAGTGCACTGGAAGGCCAGTTTGTGGGACTTGTGCAAGGGAACATGTCTGTAGACGAGTACGCGACGGAGTTCTTCCGACTGAGCCGGTTCGCCCGGGGCATGGTTCAGGATGCCGGAGAGAAGGCCCGCAAGTTCAGGAGGGGCCTGAACCACCTCGTCAGATCACGCACGTCTGGGCGTCGTACTGCGACCTTTGAGGACATTCTGATGGACGATCAGATTGCAGAGGAGGACTTGGGTCTCAGGCCCAAGAGGAGTAGTGATGCTATGGGTGCTGGTTCCAGTGTAGGACCGGCCAAGCGACCTCAGACTCAGCAGAGGCCGTTCCACCAGCAGCATCATCAGCAGCACCAGGCACCAGCACGTGCACAGCATCAGCAGGGGCAGAAGCAGATTCCAAAGTATACTTTTTGTGGGAAGCCAGGGCACACCCGAGAAGTCTGCAGGAAGAGGTTGGGCGTTTGTCTATTCTGTGGAGCGCCCGACCACCAGTTGAGAGATTGTCCTACTCGTCCAGCTCGGGGAGGTCAGGACAGAGCACCTCATGCTAGAGCTCCAGTGGGACCAGCTGTTCAGCAGAGGGGTCCGCCACTTCCGACCCAGCAGCAGCGTTTCGTCTAGCATCAAAGGGAAGCAGCTCAGGGTAGGGCGTTCGCACTGACGGTCGAGGAGGCCGAGCCTATAGCAGACGTGGTGGCAGGTTCTGTTCTACTCGATTCATTTCCTGCATTAGCTTTGTTTGACTCTAGTACTACGCATAGTTTTGTATCTGTCTCTTTTGTACTTAGACACAATATTATTGCTGAACCACTGAGTAGGACTTGCAAGATTATGACTGGGGGAGACATTATCCTGGTCAATAATATTTGCAAGGGGCGGAGAGTTATACTGGGTGGCCGGGATTTGAGTGCGTCCTTGCTCGTAATGCCCCTTCCGAGCTATGCTATAGTACTCGGTATAGATTGGATGAGCAGGCACCATGCTAGTATAGACTGTAGAGGAGGCATAGTTTTGTTTAGACCGCCGGGAGAGCCAGAGTTTGAGTTCGCCAGGGGAGCTGGTGAGCCAGGAGATGGTTTCTGTGGAGCTATGTTGTCGGGGCAGGAATTGCCACATCCATTGATAGCAGGATTTTTGGATGTTTTCCTTGATGAGTTGCCGGGAATGCCGCCAGACAGGGATGTTGAGTTCTCTATAGACTTAGTACCGGGCGCTGAGCCTGTCTATAGGATCAACAACAGAGAGTTGGCAGAGCTGAAGAAGCAAGTCGACGAGCTGTAGGACAAGGGATTCATCCGATCCAGTTCCTCACCTTGGGACGCACCTGTTCTGTTTGTACCGAAGAAGGATGGGACGGTATGCATGTGTGTCGACTATAGAGCGTTCGACAACCTCACTATCAAGAAAAAGTACCCGTTGCCCAGGATTGACGACTTGTTTGATCAGTTGAGCGGCGCAAAGGTATTCTCGAAGATAGACTTGAGGTCCGGTTACCATCAGCTGAAGGTGAAGAAGGAGGATATTCCAAAGACGGCATTTCGGACTCGGTATGGTCAGTATGAGTTCACTGTTATGCCATTTGGGTTGACCAATGCCCCAGCGGTATTCATGAAATTGATGAACAAGGTATTCCATCAGTACCTTGACAAGTTCGTGGTGGTCTTCATAGATGACATATTGATCTACTCGAAGACACCGGAGGAGCACGAGGAGCATCTGCGGATTGTGCTAGAGACTCTCAGGAAGGAGTAGCTGTATGGGAAGCTGTTGAAGTGCGAGTTTTTCCTGGAGAAGGTAGAGTTCTTGGGTCATGTTGTAACCGAGCATGGGATCTCAGTGGACCCGAAGAAGATTTTACCAGTTGAGTCATGGTCCACACCGAGCTCAGTCGTCGAGATTCGGAGCTTTTCGGGTCTGGCAGGCTATTATCGGAAGTTCGTTCAGGACTTCTCTCGGATTACAGAGCCGATGACTAGACTCACCAGGAAAGACGTGGTGTTCGTCTGGACCGAGGAGTGTCAGGCTGCTTTTGATGAGCTGAAGAAGATGTTGACTACAACTCCTATCTTGACGTTGCCATCTGGGACTTGTGGTTTCACGATCTACAGTGACGCTTCTGGGAAGGGCTTGGGTTGCGTTCTTCAGCAGGACGGAAAGGTGATTGCCTATGCATCCAGGTAGTTACGTCCTCATGAGAAGAACTACCATACCCATGATCTGGAGTTGGCAGCTGTTATCTTTACTTTATAGCTGTGGAAGCACTACCTGTATGGAGAGCGGGTTGAGATCTTCACGGATCATAAGAGCTTGAAGTACGTATTTACCCAGGAGGGATTGAACATGAGGCAGAGGCGCTAGCTTGAACTGATAAAGGACTTCGATATCTCCTTGTAGTACCATCCAGGGAAGGCCAACGTAGTTGCAGATGCCTTGAGCAGGTATCCAGTCGCTATGTATTTGACGGCAGATCGTCATCTATTGGCTGATCTGGATAGTTTGGGTATCGAGGTGATCGTTCCGGGCATGGAGGTTCAGATGTGGGATTTACAGATTCAGTCTGCATTGATGGACAGAGTCAGATCAGCACAGTTTGATGATGTGACCCTGAGGAGCATCAGGGAGCAGGTGCAGGCCGAATTGCTAGACGATTTCTCTATAGCCGAAGATGGGTCGCTGAGGCACGGTTCTAGATTGTGCATTCCGAGTGGAGAGCTTCGGGAGAAGATTCTGCAGGAAGCGCATCGTTCCCAGTACTCTATGCATCCTGGAGCCAACAAGATGTACAGAGACCTGAGGGAGCACGTATGGTGGTATGGCATGAAGCGAGAGGTAGCTCAGTTTGTATCTCGATGTTTAGTGTGCCAGCAGGTGAAAGCCGAGAGACAGGCCAGGTGGTCTGGTTCAGCCACTACCCATTCCAGAGTGGAAGTGGGAGCACATCACTATGGACTTTGTATCTGGACTTCCACGATCTTCAGGAGGAAAAGACGCGATTTGGGTCATCGTTGATAGATTGGCCAAATCGGCCCACTTTTTGCCTTTCAAGGTGGGACTATCTACGGAGAAGCTGGCAGAGATGTATGTGTGGCAGATAGTCAGATTGTACGGAGTTCCGGTGAGCATAGTCTCGGATCGGGATAGTCGTTTCAATTTCCACTTTTGGAGGAGTTTGCATACTAGCTTGGACACCCAGCTAAAGTTCAGTATCGCGTATCACCCCCAAACGGACGGACAGTCAGAGAGGACCATCCAGACACTCGAGGATATGCTTCATACTTGTGTGTTAGATTTCGGAAGATCTTGGGAGAACCATCTATCACCCCCAATTTTCGAATTAGGGGTATTTTCGTCATTTTTCAAGTTTTATAATTTTTGGGAATTTTATTTGATTTTATAGGATTTTTAGGGATTTGTTTGATTTAGTTTGAATTTTATCCAATTTGGACTTAAGTTGGAGACCCGGGTAGTCTGGACCCTAGTGGGACCCACATACTAGCTGTGCTTAGCCCACATGCCATCCTAACTAGGCTAGAAACCATAAACCAATACTTTCATGGCTTAACTAGTCATTTTAGAGGCTTAATTAGTCATTTAGAAGTTGAACCGAACCGAACCGAACCAAACCAAATCCAAATCAAACCAAACCAAGTCTAATGGGTTTGGAGGCCTAATGGGTCTCCACCCAAACCCATTAAGACCCCCCCACCCCATGGCTGGCCATGTATAGGCAAACCCCCCTCTCTTTTCTTCACTTCTAAGTAAACTCTCTCTCTCTCTCTCCATTTCATTCTTTTTTGAGTTCTTCTTCTTCAAAGCAAAGCTACAATTATGTAAGCTCTTAAATCCCCATAAATTCCTCTTTTACATTTATTTCCTTCACAATAAATGTAGAGGAGATCATTCTCTATACATTGACCCTAGCTTTTATAGGTTTTCCCTAAAACTAGTTTAGGGATTTGATTAGGGGTTTTCCTTTATATAGAGTGTTTATATATATATGTGTATATATATTTATATGTATTTTTGTGTGTGTGTAGAGGAGAGTGGTGGTGGTGGTGTCATGAGAGTGTGTGTGAGAGTGTGTATGTATCTATTTATATATATTAGATATGTGAGTGTGTGTATGTATTTACATATATAGATATGTGTGTGTGTGTATGTATTTACATATATAGATATGTGTGTGTGTGTGTGTATAGTATATATATATATTTGTGTGTGTGTGTGTGTGTGTGTGTGTGTGTGTGTGTGTGTGTGTCTATATAATATTATATATATCTATATATTATAATATATAATCATATATATATAATAGCTAGATGATTATATATATATATATCTATATATATAATATATATATATATATAATCATCTAGCTATTATATAGCTAGAGATGATATATATATATGTTATATATATTTTTTTTTTTTTTTTTTTTTTTTTATATATATATATATATTATATATAATATATATATATATAATATATAATCATCTAGCTATATATAATAGCTAGATGATTATATATCTATATATATATATATATATATATATATATATATATATATATATATATATATATATATATATATATAATCATCTAGCTATTATATATATGATTATATATATTATATATATAATCATCTAGCTATATAATAATAATATATATATATATATATATATATATATAGCTAGATGATTATATATATATATATATATATATATATATATATTATAGAGAGAGAGAGAGAGAGGAGAGAGAGAAGGGGAAGAAGTGGAAGAAATAGGAGAAGAAGAAGGAAGGAATAAGTAGCAGCAGCAGCTGCTGTTGGGGGGATGTGAGCTGCTGCCCCCCCCCCCCCCCCCCCAAATTGCACAGCAGCAGCAAAATGCAGAGCAGCAGCAGCAGTTAG
>JANAVB010040817.1:17130653-17309446 GCA_029216955.1 Iris pallida | reverse complement strand
GAATCTTCGTCATGCTAGTGAGCTAGGCTACGATATTCACAGAGTCCTCGACTAAGGTAATACCTCTAGAATCATGGTATTTAAAATTTTCGTATTGCCGCATGCCTGCCGCAAAACCTTAAATTCACACCAAAAAATACGTCCAAAATCCGACTATATGTCCTCACTATGCCAGCTACATGACTATAGAAGACTCTAGATCCCTAATCGAGACGACCTAGCCCATACGACTTATCTCAGAAGAAAATAATTCACAATGAAATATCCGAACAAAATTTTATCAACTACGAGGAATAGATAGAATCAAATTTCAAGACAGTTATAATGAGGCAAATGCGAAAATAGAATCGAAAAGGTTGGAACCTGCAATCAGCTCTCCCTCTGCCTGTGCATCATCGACTGCCATGGCGAAAGCTCGCCCCGGCTGGCCTCCCTTGGCCTGCTGCTGATGCTGGACAAACCTCTGCTGCTGAGTCTGCAATGGTGGTCCCGTCTGCGGCCCTGTCGGAGCCCTAGCTCCTGCTGCTGCCTGAGCCAATCGTGCCAAGTTCTTGGGGCACTCCCTCAACTGATGCTCTGTTGAACCATAAAGCAAACACAGGCCCTGCCTCTTTCTGCAGTCGTCCCATCCGTGAACTTGCTTCTTACAGAAGTTACATATAGGGTGCTGTTGCTGCCTGGGTGCCTGCTGGTGAAGTATATGTGCCAGGCCCTGAAACGGCTGTTGAACTGGCCTCTGCTGTATGTGAGGGCGCTTGGCTGGCCTTGTACTAGAACTAGCCCCTAAGGTATCACTGCCCCTCTTCGACTTGAGGCCGAAGTCCTCCTCTGCATTCTGTGCGTCCATCAATATCTGATCGAACGTCGCGTCACGATGTTCCGAGGTGCAGGTGCGTACTGCATGAATAAGTCCCCTACGGAACTTACGAGCCTTCTGCCCCTCATCCTGGATCATATCGGGAGCGAACCTGCTAAGGCGGAAGAACTCTGCTGCATACTCGTCCACCGACGAGTTCTCCTGCACTAGACCCACGAACTGGCCCTCCAATGCTGTAAGAGCCACGTCCGGGAAGAACTTCTCCTTGAAGAGCCTCCGAAAGTTCTTCCATGTCAGCCCTCTCACCGACGCATGAGGATCCGTGCGGTACCATGTCAGCACGATATCGAAGAATCGGCTGGCTGCGGCCGAAACCCAAAGTGCTCTAGGAAGCTCTGCCAGCTCCATACTTCGCTGCACGTCCTCTAGCCAGTCGTCTGCATAAAGGATGCCCTCCGTGCCCGTGAAATCCCTGGAGCTCATCTTCCTAAAGTCTAGTACTGTCCCCGGCCTGGACTACTACTGGTACGGCTACTGGCCAGTAGGGCCCTGCACCGTATCCGGTGCCACTCTCTCCACTGCTGCCAGTGCAAGCTGATACGAGTTCTCCATGCTCTGCCTCAGTATCTCAATCTGACGGTGTGTGACACCTCCGACTGGCGCTGCGATGCCTCTGCCTGGGCCCGTCGAGTCTCCATCATCTGCTGAAGAAGAAGGAACATATGATGTGTATCCGTCGGTATCGGTGGTGGGTGGCGGCAGTATCTCTGGAACAACGGTCGAAACCCTCTGGGGTCGAGGTAGTAGACCTCCCTGTGCAACTATCGGGATCTCCGGGATAGTGGAATCACTGTGGGCAGTCTCGTGAACCTCCTCCTCAGCCTGGTCAGATCTATCGGGCAAGCTACTCGATCTAGTGGCCTGCGGGTGCGTCTTCATCATCCTGGAGACGAATTGAAACAAAGAGATCAATATGGCATATGAGTAGATTTATCAAGGAAGGACAGTTAATTTAATACAAGGGAAGTAATCATGATAATCAAAAGATCGGAAATTTTCTAGGTGTGATTGAGAAACTCCTATCATGTCCTAGGTCCTACGTCCTAATTGCAGGCTCGTAATTAGTACTCTAAGTCGAGCACCATTATGAGATCGCACTAATTGCGACACAGACCTGCATGGGCCACCACAAAAATGTGTCACGACCCGTACCCTGATTAGGGGCACGAAACGTGGGTACGTCCAGCCTACGCCGCAGTGTCGGCAGGTAGAACGCTGTATAGGTCATCTATAATATCTAACATCTAACAACAAGATATATAAACCTATCATCTCCGCTACGGAGGTATAACATAACATCTCAACTCTATATCTCAAACACCAATCTAGGAAAGATAGAGCATGATATGGAATCAGAAAGAAAGGAAGAAACTGAATATAAATAGAGTTATCACACCCCACAAAGTAGATGTCCAACATAAATAAGTACAAGACCTGAAATATAACTAAGTCACAACTAACAATCGGAACAATCCGATACAAAATGAAAACTATAAACACTAGACTAGACTAGGCACCCTCTACTGAGCTAGATGCTCCTCGGGCTCCTAAAGGTCACCCTCATGCGTCCCATAGAAGGTAGGATAGTCACCATCATCATCTTTAATATTTTCAACAGGTCCAGTCAGGACAGGAACGAGCACAATACATCTCACGCAGTTCATATCATGTTGGAAAATGTAAAGCATGCATAGAGTAAGATACATGGACTGTAAAGAATATATATAAAAATGAGAGAGATTTGATAACTGGAAATATCTATATATATGATAAGTAAGAACTGTAGGTAACCTGTGATTTAGAGCATGATATGGTTATATAAACGGGTTAGGACAATGCAAGGTAACTCCATCATACGTAAGTGTACTATGGACATATACATGATTTCACAAGATTTCACAAGATGGATTTTGATCACATAACCATTTCCTACTCACCCTTCCCCAATCAATACACAAGGATCCAGTCAAGTTACGTTACCTTGCACAAGAGGTTTTTATCATGTTTGCTCACGTGATCATGAGAGTACAAGATTGCACTAAGAGTATACATGAATAGAGGTGTACATGAAATACAAGATGTTCGTGAAAAGCACATGACAACTGTATTTGATGCACCCCGAGGGGGATAACATCGCATGACAAGATCCATATAGTACCTATCCGTGATAATAACGTGACAGTATCAATGTAAAGTAATCTAGAGCAAGAATATAAATCCTAACAAGTATGAAATGATCAGAGAATGTACTCGCCTGTCACCATGTATGACTGATATGAATAGATATCCGAACTAGTGTCACAGAGTCCTATTTAGAGTAAAACAGGTCACAATATATCCACAATGGTAAAAATAGAGTATACAATACATACTACATGATTCTAGGTCAATCTGGTCAAAAGTCAACTCTTGGTCAACTCTAACAGTCAAACTAGGTCAACTTAAGTCATACTAGGTCATAAGGAGTCAACTAAGTCAAACAAGGTCAAGCAAGTCAAGGTTAGTCAAATCTAGGTCAAACTTAGACTAACTAAGAGTTTTTAGGTCAAGGGTCAACTCTATATGTCAACTCTGTAAGGCTAACCCAAATCATGACACAACTCCTAATTATCCCACTTAACCCCATACATATCTTAAATTACATAGGACTATCCTCATAATCATATGGTCAAACATAAATCAACTAGTTTAATAGTCTAGGGTTTAGTCAAACCTTAGTCATCAAGCCCTTTAAAGTCCATCCAAGCCATTTCTAGGTCAATTAGGTCAAATCATCTAGGGTTTGGTCAACCATGGTCAGACTAGTTAAATACTTAGTTAATATGGTCAAACTAGTCAACTCTAGTTACTAGGGTCCTATATAGGGTTAAGCCTTAGTCTAACTAGGGTTTTGGTCAATCATAGACTAGTTGACAAGGTAATTAGGTTAATCTTGACTAATGGTCAACATATAGTCAAACACTCTAGTCAACCTAGGTCTACTAGGCTTATTGGTCAAATCTAGACTCACTAGCCATAGGCCATAGGCTAATAATTCTATAACCCATAGGCCAGTAACTTATAGGTTCTATGTAAACCTATATCTAAAAAGTATAGTATCACATATATATATATATATATATATATATATATATTATATATATATATATACTAGATACCCTGCCGACGGAAAAAAAAAAAAAAAAAAAAAAAAATATATATATATATATATATATAGATATATATATATATATAGATTTATATCTAAGATATATATATATATTTTATATATATAAAGATATATATATATATATATATAATATATATATATATATATACTATATATATATAATATATAGATATATATATAACATAATATATAATACTAATATATACATATATATATATCTATATATATAATATATATATATATATATATATATAGATAGAGATAGAGAGGAGAGAGGAGAGAACAATAGAGAGAGAGATGTGGGAGTGTGTGTGTAACAGTGAGGGGGGGGGGGGGGGGGGGTTCTCAGAATTCTGAGAATGGGCACAAACACACACACACACATTACATATATATATATATACACACTACCTATATATACATATATATACACTCACATACACATACACATATACCCACACATTCATATACATATATACATATATATACAATATATATACACACAATTTTACATATATTTATACATAAAAATCAGTTTGAAAATGGATTACAAATCTGGAAAAATACCAATATCTGAACCCCAGTGCACTGTGCACTCGATCAATGGGTAAACCCAAATCCGAGTCAAAAATGACCTAAGGCCCGAAACCCAAGGTTGGTAATCGTGTCCCACAGTAGTCCCCTAGCATCTAGGGTGTCCTGACACAAAGTCTAGACACGACACTACGTGTCCAACCCTCTAAAAACCTAAACAGGTAAACTACTGACACACACACGCAAACACTGCGTCGTGCACGTGTGTACCTAGATCTAGGACACGACACACGCACACACGTGTCTCGTGCTCGTGCAAGAAGGTGCGCCTGGGGGTTGTGCACGTGTCCAAGTGCCTGCCCCGTGTCCACGTCACTCCAGGACACGACACGAGGTCGGTATCAGTCGAGAAAACTCGACTGATACACGCGGTTTAGCACCGCGTCGTGCAGCGGTGCACGTGTCTCATGGATACGACACGAGCCACGTGGGGCCTCGTGGTCATGTCCACGTGTAGCCCACGTGTTGGGCTACACACTCGTGTCACCACGAGGTGTCCACGTGGTGTCTAGACACGATACGAAGGCCGTGTCCAAGTAAAAAATCGGGTCTGTGCGTGCTGTCTGTGACCCGTGCGAGTGCGATTTCTCACTCGACATGACACGGCATGACACAAAACTTTGGGGGCATGTTCGCAGACATTACCCCCGTGTCCATGTCAAAATTTTCGTGTCCTAGTGCTCTGTGCAGTGAGCACGAACAGCGTGGTAGCAGGGCACTGTTCGTGTGCATCGTGTAGTGAGTTCGTGTCCATTTTGGACACGGACACGACTCGGATTCGTGCTCAGTAAGTTAGGGTTAGGGTTAGCAAGGTTAGGGCTACCTGAAAATGCAATTTGTTCTACATTTTACAGAAGTCAAAACCTTTGGGACAATTCATCAAACATGGTTTTATAACCTAGGATACGTATCCGATACGGACACCAAACCAAACCTACTTCCTACCAAACTTGACCCACAGTTAGGGTATACCTATATGCATGCATTTATGAAGAGAAATCATAGTATTAACAAGGTTTGAGGGTAATTACCTATTGAGTGAAAACTTAATGAAAAGCCTAGAATAGGGGGGTGTCCACTTCTCTTGGTGATGTCCTAGCCTTGTGAAACTTTGATTGCTAGCCTCCCTTAGCACCCTTGATGTTGTAGGGTCTCAATGCAAAAGACTAGAGGTGATTTGGATAAAAATGATCAAGTTATGGTCTTGTGAAGGAATGGAATTTCAAGGTTTAATGAAATGTAAAAGGGTATGTAAATGAGATGGGTAGTGACTAAATAGGATGGGGGGGTGCCCTATGGCCGGCCAAGACAAGGGGGGGGGGGGGTGGTCCTTGGGTTGCTTCCAAGTTAAGGAAGGTTGACTTCTATGTAAAGGTAGCTTAGATCTTTAGGTTTTCAAGAATTATCACAAAAGTAAATATCTAGATATTTTCCTACCTTGACTAATATGCAATATCCATCCTCTAGTCTCTAGGTTAGTGGCTAACCTCCAGATTAGGGTAAACTAGGTTAGGGATTCTCATGACAATAATTAAATAATAATAATTCACATAAATCCAATAATTTCAAATAATTTCTAGTAAATTACCAAAATACCCCTTAGGCTAAAAAGCCCTAACTTGATGTTCTAAACCTATGACTAGGCTCATAAGATCATGGTTAGTCCTAGGTTAAGTAATCTCTAAGGTTGCACTAGCAAAACATCAAAATCACAAGTCGTAGGTTTTTAAATAGTTTTAAAATAACTAAAAATCACCAAAATCATAATATGGTTTAAATATCATTATTAAATAATTATAATTACAAAATTTCAAAATTACCCTCAATTTGGAAACTGGGTGCTACAACCTTGTCTCCAGTTACTCTTGGGACTGTAATTATTTTGGCTAGTATTAGAGACTTTGGACTTGGACTTGTATATTCCTTATGTTTGGACTTGACGGGTTATATTTTATTGTCGTGTTGTCTTTATCTTTCAGTATTTACTTTATCATCTTAGAGTTGTGATTGAGTACTCATATATTATCATTGCTTGTCCTCCGTTCGGAGTTGACCATATTTTCGACAGGTTTTGATATTATATAAACTGTTGTTAGAGTAGTAAACCTACAGCGTTCCATGCCGTTTTTACGGTAAGGGCTGGGCGTTGTTACGCACACGTGCCCTTATAGCGGGTGCGGGTCATGACACATTTTTATTGGTGGCCCACACAGGTCCTGAAGTCGCAATTAGTGCGATGTCGTAGCAGCACTCGTCTTAGAGTGTTGACTACGAGCCTGTGTTGCATATAGGAGGTAGTAGGCTAAGAGTACTCAATCACAGTAGGATCTTTCCTTGCTTATCTTTCTTACCGTCTTTGATATTGATTTAATGCATTCTAGTTGTCCTCCTTTGATATAATCCTTCTTGTGCCATATTGATATCTTCTTTTCAATCTGTCTCCAGGATGTTATGACTCATTCTCCCAGTGAGGAGCACGGGGAGACGGAGAGGTCTGCTACCTCTGGTGGACAGGCTCCAGTCACTTCTGCTGCAGTTGGGACTTCAGTAGGGGCTCTCGGGAGTACTCCTCCAGCGCTCTCGATGACTGTCCCTGGGGTCACTGCGGGTGCTATTTCTGTAGTGCCGGGGGCTACGATGGGAGCTGTCGGGGGCGTTCCTCCTCCTCCTCAGCAGGGGACTCCGCCGCCGGTGGTGGGAGCTATTCCTCCGTTGCCTCCTCTGCCCACAGACATGGTGCAGATGCTCGCATTCTTTCAGCAGGTGCTGGAGTCCCAGCGGGCCTAGCACGAGGCACAGATAAGACAGACTGAGGCCATGCGCCAGGGCATGGAGGATGCCCATAGGTTGGCTCTGGCTACGGTGGAGCATGGGGCTCCGTAGCGGGAGGCGCAGCAGCAGACGCCCGAAGACATCCAGGCTTTCAAGAAGATGGGTTCGAGGGATTTCAGAGGGACCGAGGGCATTGTTTATACTGATGACTGGCTCGAGGATATCGAGCGTCAGATGAGGGCTTCCCGCCTGACAGACGACCTGAAGGTCGAGGCGGTTGGCTTACAGTTATTAGATGTTGCCCGGACATGGTTCCGGAACGAGTCGGCTCTTGCAGGAGAGGGCCACTCTTGGACTGAGTTTCAGGCCCTGTTCAGAGAGAAATTTTTTTCCCCCACAGATAAGATCGACCTAGTACGGCAGTTTCAGAACCTGCGGCAGGGCAGTATAACTATGGAGGAGTATGCGGCGGAGTTCGGCCGGCTGAGCCGATACGCCGAGTACATGGTGAGCGACCCAGTGATCCGAGCAGAGCACTTCCGGGAGGGATTGACATGGGATATCAAGATCCTGATCCCTTCCTTCTATGCGACATATGCAGAGGTCTATACGGAGGCTCGGAAGGTGGAGAGAGAGTGGGGCTTGAAGCCGAAGAGGGATCGTAATTTGTTTTCGGGGGCCAGTAGCAGCGCGGGGGCTGCTAAGTGCCCTCAGTTTCAGCATCAGCCGTTCTAGCATCATCAGCAGCAAGTGCAGGCCAGGGCACCTGTCTAGAGGGTTCAGCAGCGTCAGGGGCAGGATGATCCTCCGTGCCACTACTGCAAGAAGCCCGGTCACCTCTTTGAGTTCTGCAGGAGGAGGCTGGGGCTGTGCCTCTTTTGCGGTGCCGCTGGGCATCAGATGCGGGAGTATCCCAGGAACCCCCGTATTGCTGGAGCAGCTCAGAGGGCACATGTTCCGAGGGCACCAGCTAGTGTGTCTGTAGTTCAGCAGCGGGGTCCACTTTCGACCCATCAGCAGCGGTTTGTCCAACACCGCCGGCAGAAGGGTGTTCAGGGTAGAGCTTTTTCCCTTGCAGCCGAGGAGTTGGAGCCTATAGCAGATGTTGTCGCAGGTTCTGTTTTGTTCGATTCTTTTCCTGCCTTAGCCTTGTTTGATTCTGGTGTTACGTACAGTTTTGTGTCTGTTTCTTTTGCTCTTAGGCACAATATCATTGCTGAGTATCTTGGTAGGACTTGCAAGATTATGACTGGGAATGGCATCATCCTGGTTAATAATGTTTGTAAGGGACGGAGAGTTTCTTTGAGAGGCCGGGAGCTGAGTGCGTGTTTGCTCGTAATGCCACTTTCGCACTACGATATGGTACTCAGTATGGACTGGTTGAACATGCACCATGCTACCATAGATAGCAGGGGAGGCAGGATTCTGTTCAGGCCGTCGGGAGAGCCAGAGTTTGAGTTCACCAGAGGTGCAACAGAGCCAGGAGATGGATTCTGCGGAGCGTTGTTGGCGGGGCCGGTGTTGCCACATCCACTGATTGTTGAGTTCTTGGATGTCTTTCCCAAGGAGTTGCCCGGGATGTCGCCAGATCGTGATGTTGAGTTTTCTATAGACCTAGTACCGGGTGCTGAGCCTATCTCATATCACGTCTATAAAATCCACAACAGTGAGTTAGCGGAGCTGAAGAAACAGGTCGACGAGCTGGAGGGCTTTATCCGATCTAGTTCTTTACCTTGGGGCGCGCCAGTTCTTTTCGTCCTGAAAAAGGATGGTACGGTACGTATGTGCATTGATTACAAGGCGCTCAACAACCTTACCATCAAGAACAAGTATCCTTTGCCAAGGATTGATGACTTGTTCGACCAGTTGAGCGGCACGAGGGTGTTCTCGAAGATCGATTTGCGTACCGGGTACCATCAGCTGAAGGTGAAGCGGGATGACATTTCGAAGACTGTATTTCTGACTCGTTATGGCCAGTATGAGTATACCGTCATGCCGTTTGGGTTGACCAACTCCCCGGCGGTATTCATGAACTTGATGAACAAGGTATTTCATCAGTACCTTGACAAGTTCGTGGTGGTCTTCATCGATGACATTCTCATCTATTCGAAGATGCCAGATGAGCACGAGGAGCACCTGAGGATTGTGCTGGACACTCTCAGGAGGAAACAGCTGTATGGGAAGCTGTCGAAGTGCGAGTTCTTCTTGGATCGCGTGGAGTTCCTAGGCCATGTTGTCTCTGGCTAGAGAATTTTAGTAGATCTGAAGAAGATTTCTGCAATGGAGTCCTGGTCTACGCCGAGCTCAGTAGCAGAGGTTCGAAGTTTTCTGGGTCTGGCAGGTTATTACCGGAGGTTCGTGCAAGAATTTTCTAGGATTGTCCAGCCGATGACTCGACTTACCAGGAAGGACGAGGAGTTTGTTTGGTCCGAGGAGTGCCAGGCCGCCTTTGAGGAGCTGAAGGCGAGGTTGACTACAGCTCCTATCTTGACGCTGCCATCTGGATCTGGTGGTTATACGATCTACAGTGACGCTTCAGGAAGGGGTTTGGGTTGTGTACTTCAGCAGCACGGGAGGGTGATTGCCTATGCATCTAGGCAGTTACGTCCTCATGAGAGGAACTACCCTACCCACGATCTGGAGCCGGCAGCGGTCATCTTTGCTTTGAAGCTGTGGAAACACTATCTGTACGGAGAGCGAGTTGAGATCTATACAGATCACAAGAGCTTGAAGTACGTGTTTACCCAGAAGGAGCTGAATATGAGGCAGAGACGATGGTTAGAGCTGATGAAGGATTTTGATATATCCTTACAGTACCATCCGGGGAAGGCCAACGTGGTCGCGGATGCTTTGAGTAGGTATCCCGTAGCCATGTATTTGACGATGGATCGTCACCTTCTGGCAGATCTGGAGAGCTTGGTATAGATGTGATAGTTCCTGGGTTCGAGGAGCAGATGTGGGGTCTTCAGGTGCAGTCAGAGCTGATGGACAGAGTCAGGGCAGCTCAGTTTAAGGATGAGGCTCTGAGGGTCATCAGGGAGCAGGTCCGGGCAGGACTGTTGGATGAGTTCTCTATAGCGGGAGATGGGTCGTTGAGGCATGGTACCAGATTGTGCGTGCCGAACGGAGGACTTCGGGAGGAGGTTCTTCAGGAGGCGCATCGTTCTCAGTACTCTATGCACCCTGGAGCCAACAAGATGTATAGATACTTGAGACAATATATTTGGTGGTATGGCATGAAACGCGAGGTGGCTCAGTTCGTTTCTAGATGCTTGGTGTGCCAACAGGTGAAAGCCGGGAGGCAGAGACCCAGTGGATTGCTCCAGCCACTACCCATTCCTGAGTGGAAGTGGGAGCATATCACTATGGACTTTGTATCTGGGCTTCTGCGCTCTCCAGGAGGGAAGGATGCGATTTGGGTCATTGTTGATCGATTGACCAAATCGGCCCACTTTTTGCCTTTCAAGGTGGGTTTGTCTACGGAGAGGTTGGCCGAGATGTACGTACGGCAGATATTCCGATTGTACGGGGTTCCAGTGAGTATAGTTTCGGATCGGGACAGCCGATTCACTTCCCACTTCTGGAGGAGTTTGCAGCTTAGCTTGGGCACATCGCTCAAGTTCAGTACTGCATACCACCCCCAGACAGACGGACAGTCGGAGAGGACGATTCAGACCCTCGAGGATATGCTTCGTACCTGTGTCTTGGACTTCGGGGGATCTTGGGAGGACCACCTTCGCTTGTTAGAGTTTGCTTACAACAACAGCTACCAAGACAGTATAGAGATGTCACCTTTCGAGGCTCTATACGGACGGAGGTGTCGTACTCCCTTGTCTTGGGATGATGTCGACGAGAGGGTTTTGCTTGGCCCTAAGATGGTAGTGGATGTTGCAGAGAAGGTCAGGGTTATCAGAGATAGACTTCGGGTGGTGCAGGATAGGCAGCGGCATTGGACCGATAGCCACCGGAGGCCGTTGGAGTTTGAGGTATAGTTTAGATTTTTCTAGTATTTGAGTCTGATTGTGATTGTTTTAGATCAAGATTTAAGTCTTGTGTTTTTGTTCTAGGTTAGTGATCTTGTGTTCCTGCGAATTTCTCCGACGCGTGGTACGATTCGTTTTGGTGGCGACGGGAAGCTTAGTCCACGATACATCGGACCTTTCCGTATCTTGGACAGGGTCGGTGCAGTGGCTTATCGGTTGGAGTTACCGCCCGCGCTAGAGGGAGTGCATAACGTGTTCCACGTGTCGCAGCTGAGACGGTACGTGGCAGATCCCAGTCACGTCTTGGACCACTCCGAGATAGAAGTGGGACCGACACTCAGCTATCTAGAGAAGCCGGTTGAGATCTTGGACCGAAGAGAGAAGGTGCTCCGGAACCAGGTCATTCCCTTGGTTCGCGTTGCATGGAGGCACCACTCTCCAGGTGAGTCTACCTGGGAGAGAGAGGACGACATGCGGGAGCGATTTCCATATCTCTTCGAGCCTTGAGGTAAAATTCTTTCTTTTTCTTCCTTGTTCTATTCATGTTGTTGTGTTAGTTCTCACTCAATTTCGAGGACAAAATTCTTTTAAGGAGGGTAGATTTGTCACCCCCAGTTTTTGAATTAGGGGTATTTTCATCATTTTCCAAGTTTCATAATTTTTGGGAATTTTATTTAATTTTATAGGATTTTTAGGGATTTGTTTGATTTAGTTTGAATTTTATCCAATTTGGACTTTAGTTGGAGACCCGGGTAGTCTGGACCCTAGTGAGACCCACATACTAGCTGGGCTTGGCCCATATGCCATCCTAACTCGGCTAGAAACCATAAACCAATACTTCCATGGCTTAACTAGTCATTTTAGAGGCTTAATTAGTCATTTAGAAGTTGAACCAATCCGAACCGAACCAAATCCAAATCAAACCAAACCAAGTCTAATGGGTTTGGAGGCCTAATGGGTCTCCACACAAACCCATTAGACCCCCCCATGGCCGGCCATGTATAGGCAAACCCCCCCCCCCCCCCCCCTCTTTTCTTCACTTCTAAGTAAACTCTCTCTCTCTCTCTCTCCATTTCATTCTTTTTTGAGTTCTTCTTCTTCAAAGCAAAGCTACAATTAGGTAAGCTCTTAAATCCACATAAATTCCTCTTTTACATTTATTTCCTTCACAATAAATGTAGAGGAGATCATTCTCTACACATTGACCCTAGATTTTATAGGTTTTCCCTAAAAACTAGTTTAGGGATTTGATTAGGGGTTTTCCTTTATATAGAGTGTGTATATATATATATATATATATATATATATATATATATATATATATATATATATGTATTTGTGTGTGTGTAGAGGAGAGTGGTGGTGGTGGTGTCATGAGAGTGTGTGTGAGAGTGTGTGTGTATGTATTTATATATATATATATAGATATGTGTGTGTGTGTATGTATTTACATATATAGATGTGTGTGTGTGTGTGTATATATATATATATATATATATATATATATATATATATATATATATATATATATATATATATATAGATAGATGATTAAAAAATATATATAGATAGATAGATGATTATATATATATATATATATATATATATATATATATATATATATATATATATATATATATATATATATATATATATATATATATATATATATACGGCTACGAACTGAGCCTGCGTGGGGCAGAATGAAAAAAAAAGAAAAAAAAAGAAAAAATATATATATATATATATATATATATATATATATATATATATATATATATATATATATATATATATATATATATAGAGGGGAAGAAGTGGAAGAAATAGGAGAAGAAGAAGGAAGGAATAAGTAGCAGCAGCTGCTGCAGTTG
The DNA here is from genome assembly GCA_029216955.1 of Iris pallida. Taxonomy (NCBI): domain Eukaryota; kingdom Viridiplantae; phylum Streptophyta; class Magnoliopsida; order Asparagales; family Iridaceae; genus Iris; species Iris pallida. The sequence continues at coordinate 17,296,177 of JANAVB010040817.1, read as the reverse complement.
GGGGGGGGGGATGTGAGCTGCTGCCCCCCTCCCCCCCCCCCCAAATTGCACAGCAGCAGCAGCAAAATGTAGAGCAGCAACAGCAGTTAGCAGTAGCTGCAGCAACAGCTTAGGCAAGAGCAGGAGCAGCAGTAGAAGTAAAAAGGAGAATGAGAAGAAGAATAAAAAGAAGAATAATGAGAAGAAGAATGAGAAGAAGAATAAAAAGGAGAATAAGGAGAAGAAGAATGAGAAAAAGAATAAGAAGAAGAATTAGAAGAAGAAGAATTGGAAGAATTAGAAGAAGAAGAATAAGGAAAAGAATTAGAAGACGCAGAATAAGGAAAAGAATGAGAAGAAGGAAAAGAATAGGAAGAAGGAAAAGAATAAGGAGAAGGAAGAAATAAGAAGAAGAATAAGGATAAGGAGAAGGAGAAGGGAAAGAAGAGTAGTAGTGTAGGAATGTAGGAAATCAAATTAGAGAGGGTTGTAAGTGAATCGGATTTAGTGAAAGGGTAAAATTGAGTTCCGAGTGTCGGAACGCGTCCAAAATTGGACGAGACTTAGATTAAGTGAATTAGATTTTGTGGGTAGGCTCCCGAGTTGAAATCGGGGTATCGTGTGGGAGTAGGACGATGGTATCGCACGATATCATTGAGTATCTCGCGATACTCAAGATAATCGGTGATTCGACAACATACGCCGTAAGATGGACTGGATGTCCACTCTACCTAGGAAGCTTGGTAGATAATGATAGTGTAGGCTAGTATACTACTACCCTAGGAAGCACGGGTTGAAATACCAAGCGTAGGTAGGTTAACTTGGTATTGGGCTAGGTTAGAAATTTACCTTAGTAAAGGGTAAATTTAAGATATTGGCCTACGGCCAAGATATGGATTTCGGAGTTCAAGATGGACTTGGATATGGGTTGTAAGGGTTGGTAATGGTTAGAAATAGTCACCTAGACCTAGTCTTGACCTTGGTTGACCACAGTTGACTTTTTAGACCAAAAGTCAACCATGGGTCAACACTTTACCCAATTTAGTCCCAAATTCCATTAGAGTTGAACAGTTGACCAAAAGTCAACTGTTAGTCACCATTGACCCAGGATTGACCTAGGGTTGACCTAGAGTTGACCAGAGTTGACCCGTTGACCAAAAGTCAACTATAAGTCAACTTTTGACCTAGTTTGATTCGGATTGACTTTCAATGTTCTCCTATGACCAAGGTTGACCTAACTAGACTTATCTTGACCTAGAATGACTTAATAGGATTTAAATTGATTTGACTTTACTTCCTAAACATAGTATTGATACGTCTTGTTATCTATAGGTCCTCGAGGCGCTGCATTGGATCCAGTTGACATATTATATTATATCACAGGCGAGTACATTCTCTGAAACTTTTTTCTAATTTATGATAACTGTTATGATTCATGTACTTAGTGTAGATATACTTATTCCTGACACATGGTTCTCACGGATTGGTATTCCTGGATCTCGACAAGAGATGTTACTCCTTGTTAGCTTGGGATGTATTGTGCAAGCTCCCTTGTAGCTCTTGCACAATATATGGTCACCGATTCTAGAGAAGACTTGCTCCCTTCTCATAGAATCTCGTGCAGTGACGTGTCCTGTTTGGATCCATTCTACCAGTTGAGGGCGGGGGAGTAGTAGCGTATGCCTGTGATCAAATTCATCCCGCATTTCCGAACAGTGTTAGTCATATACCGCACTTATGACTAGCCAGGCCAGTTACTTACAGGTGCCCAAGCCGATCACAAGTTAAAACTACTACTCACACACATTGGACAGATGGCTTACCCTGATTTGTGTACATACCATGATCAGTTCTACTTTCCTGTTCTAGCTCTAGCTCTACAGCTTACCATGCCATGACACATATATGTACACTCCATGATTTTATTGTTGTATATGCTCTATTTACAGTCTTATAGCTTTTATTCTATCTTGAGATCTGTTATAAGATATATGTACTCATTCCATCCTGACTGGATATGTTGACAATGTTTACAGATGCAGAGGAGGACTATTATTGCACTTACTACGGCCCACCAGACGTAGTAGGTTTAGAGACAGATACCCTAGATCAGCAGGGTGCAGTACCGCAGGGCGAGATACCGCCTATCCTGTAGATAGAGTAGGTTTTTGTACTGGACCTTGTCTCCAGTTACTCTTGGGACTGTTATTATTTTGGCTAGTATTAGAGACTTTGGACTTGGACTTGTATATTCCTTGTGTTTGGACTTGACGGGTTATATTTTATTGTCGTGTTGTCTTTATCTTTCAGTATTTACTTTATCATCTTAGAGTTGTGATTGAGTACTCATATATATTATCATTGCTTGTCCTCCGTTCGGAGTTGACCATATTCTCGACATGTTTTGATATTATATAAACTGTTGTTAGAGTAGTAAACCTACAGCGTTCCATGCCGTTTTTACGGTGAGGGCTGGGCGTTATTACGCACACGTGCCCTTATAGCGGGTGCGGGTCGTGACACCATCTTCACCTGGTAGAGTTTGCTTACAACAATAGCTATCAGGCCAGTATTAATGAGATGTCACTATTTGAGGCTCTATACGGATGGAGATGTCGCACTCCTTTGTCATGGGACGATGTCGGTGAGAGAGTTTTGGTTGGCCCGGAGATGGTGGTGGATGCAGCAGAGAAGGTTAAGTTGATCAGAGATAGACTTCGGGTGGCTCAGGATAGACAGCGGTATTAGGTCGATAGCCACCAGAGACATTTAGAGTTCGAGGTTAGTATCAGTTTTTTTTGTTTGTGCTTGCTTGTGATTGTTTGCTTTAGGGTCTTGTATTGAGTCTTGTCTTGTGTCTAAGTTGGTGATATGGTGATCCTAAGGATTTCTTCGACACGGGGCACGATTCATTTTGGCCGAGGTGGGAAGCTTAGTCCACGCTTCATCAGACCTTTCACTATTCTTGGAAGCGTCGGTGCAGTGGCCTATCGACTAGACTTGCCGCCTACGCTCGAGGGAGTCCATAATGTGTTCCATGTGTCAAAGTTGACGCGGTACGTGGCAGACCATAGTCACGTATTGGATCACTCCGAGTTAGAGGTGGGGCCTACTCTCCGCTATCCATAGCAGCCTGTGGAGATTCTGGATCATCGTGAGAAGGTGCTCCGGAACCAAGTTATTCCTTTGATTCGTGTCGCATGGAGGCATCACTCTCCAGGTGAGTCTACCTGGGAGAGAGAGAACGAGATGCGGGAGCGTTACCCTTATCTATTCGAGCCTTGAGGTATTTTTTTTCTTTGTTCTTGCTACTGTTATTGTGCTAGTTTACTATAATTTGAGGACGGAATTTTTTTAGGAGGGTAGATTTGTCACCCCCACTTTCCTGAATAGGGCTAATATATTCATTTATAATATTTTATTATTTTAATATTATTTAAATATTATTGTTAGTGTTTTTATATTATTAGTTAAATATGTATTTTATTGATATAGAAATATACATGTTCAATAGAGTTTTTATTATAAAAGCTTTAATATATTTAATAAATATATAAAATAAAATATTTAGTTTTTATTTATAAATAAATTCTGATTTTATATATATATAGGTATTATTTGATTTATGGGATATATATATAAATATATATATTTGTATAAAGGGGAGAATATTAATGGGTTTATTTATATATAAATGAATATATACGTGTATATATATATATATATATATATATATATATATATATATATATATATATATATATAACCAAAAAGTCAAAATAGATTGAAAAGTCAAAATTGAAATTGCTATATAACAACACAAAAGCGCACACACAATAAAAAAAAACCACCACCAGCAGCAACTGCGTATAATGCGAGCCCCCCTTTACTTCCTTAAACCCAAACCAAAACTTTTCCTTTATATATTTCGTTAGAGAGAGAGAGAGAGAATTTTTTTTTTTACAAAACCCAAACCCTAGCTGTCACCCCAACCTAGCGCTCACCCCGCCGTCGACCCCGACGTCTCTGACACGCTGGAGGCCGGCCGTACATCGCCGGAGAAGAACGGGCGTGCGCGCCAAGACAAGCAGCGGCAACAATCGTGGACCCAACTTCGCGAGTGAATTTTTCCTTCCTCGTTCGATCGTTTCACGATCCGTTTCTTCCGGTATGTTCACAACATATACACCTTTAATTTTTTTCAAATAGTTCATGTCGATTCGCATCATGTGCGACGAAAAACGAGTTCCAAAATCGAAAAAAACTTGATTTATTGGACGTTAGAAACTGTCCCAAAATCCCAAATTTGTGGCCGATTTGTGACCATCGTGTTGGGAATTTTCAAAATCAGTTTGAAGAGACTTATAGACAACTTATAGGGCTTTAATATCCTTTTTATAGAATTAAATTTCATGCACTGTACGAAAAATTATTGGTTTGTGAAGTTGGAGAAAAAAATGATTTTCAAAACAGAATTTTTAGAAGAAATGTCCCGATACGCCGTCCGTCCCGTTAATCCGGGCGACGTGGTCGCGAATCAAAAGTATCGAAAGGTGCGTATCGACTTCGTGGACGTGTGGGATTTGACGAAATTCAAATTGGTCGCGTGTGCACGACGAATTTGATGCGTATCCGTCAAAAATTTACCGTATCGGTCTTTTGCATATTTGTCAATTACTTTGTGCACGCTCGTCATATCGAGACGAAACTTGCGGCAACATGTTCGTATCATTTTTTTGGTCCTGTATGCCAAGTTTGGTCCGATTCTGAGAAGGTCGACCGGAACGCTATTTTGGCGGGCCCGTGACCCGATCTAACGGGCGAATTTGTGTACGGGCCACCGAAATCCAACTTTGGACATACGGTTATGTTCGTCTCGTAAAACTGGACTTGTAGACATATAGTTAGATGACTTTAGAGACTGTAGGTTCTGGCATATTTTTCGGTGCAAAGTGGGTCCAACGGCGGACACCATTTTGATCCGAAATTATCGTTTTGCCCCTGTGTTCAGAATTGGACTTATGGATAGGCATTTCTTGCTAATTTGACCATTCGGAGAATGTTGGTAATGTATGTTACAGCATTAGGAGATTGTTGTGCTAGTTGGCCGTTTGTGGCTCATTGAGTGGGTTGTAGTTTCGATTTTCTCAGCTCAGGACAACAGGCAAGTACATTCTCTGATAGTTTTCATTGCTTTGATATCTACTATATTCGATTCAGTTTATGTGTTATACTTGATTCTCGACACGAGGATACACGGACTAGTATACGTGAATCTCGTCATGAGATGTCATTCCTGATTTACCTGGTATATGAGTACATTGTTCGATATTGTTTCCTGTACTTGTATAGACACCTATTTGGGAGTGGAATGGTCCCCTGCTCTTCGAATCCCGTGTCATGACCTGTCATGTCTGGATTCATTATACTACTCGGGGATGGACAATTATTGGAGGTTATGTGATCATTATCCCTACTTTTTTATTACTTGTGTATAGCTCCACCCTCACCACACGTAGGGTATAGTCTGACCTTATACTACTTGTGCATAGCTTTCCATTTTGGTCGGCCTGATCCCTATACTATTATACTACTTGTGCATAGCCGGTCAAATGGAAACAACTTGATCTTGACCCAAGCCGATCACATAACGCTCTAATATCTCATAGCACTTTATTTTTATGTTCACATCATACCTCAGATTACTTTCCATTGTTTATATTCCAGTTTTGTCTTATATCTCACACATGACATGATATCCAGTTCTCTTGTACTGTTTTACTTTTAGTCTTGATATTTCATCTTGTTTTTCATTATGATTGTCTCTTATAGTATTTGTCAATTCACATGGAACTGCTGTTGGGGTTTGTACTTGCTCATATCCTGACAGGATAACCTCCGTTGTTTTTCAGAGGATTTAGATACAGATTGCTCGACCTACTACGGGTTTGGCATAGATGGAGCCTACGACCAGGACCAGCCTGTGGACCCGGTGCTCGTAGAGGACGCACCGCTAGTAGTGACCTAGTTTACCTAGATTTTGTCTTGATTACATTCCAGTTTGATACTTTGAGACTTGTAGTAGTTATTTGGGATATTGTTTTATGTCTTTGATTCTGAACTTTTGATTGTGGTTGGACACTATTTCAGACTATTTATCTCATCTTATCTTTATCTTTATCATCGTATTTATCTTCCTTAGAATTATGTGATTGAGTGGTGATTATATTCCTCCGTGCGGAGATGACATGTTATATTATTGTGTTTTAGATTCTATATATTCTAGATGACCTTTACAGCGTTCTACCGCCGATACTGCGGCGTAGACTGGACGTACCCACGTGCTCGTGCCCCTAAACAAGGTGCAGGTCGTGATAGAATGGTTGGCGGACGAAGAGGTAGTACATGGCAATAAGTTCCTAAGTGGTGAATGGTTGGCGGGCGAAGAGGTAGTACATGGAAATAAGTTCATCAGTTGTGAGGTTGTCCATATTGCCAGACTTGGGGGTGATAGAGTGGCAGAGGATGCGTTGGAGATCATGGTAGAAGGGACTCAAATCCTTGTCATCAGGTTTAAAAATGGTGGGATGATTGCAGATGCAGAAGATGAATTCCTCAAAAGTATAGTTCGAGGAGAGCTTGATGGAGTCTATGGTGCAGGGAAGCGGGTGAAGGTTGGGATGCTCCAAATGCCATGAATGTTGGCCAGGGACGCGGCGTTGACGGTGAACTTAACCCCGCCCACTTTTGTCTCGAACTCCGGGCCATCGCCACTGGCAACCAAATTGCAGTAAAACATTTGGATAGTTGCGGGATATACGTCGACCTGCCTCTCCAACAGATCCGCAAGACTGGAATTTTCGAAAATCTTCTGATGGTTTGGGAAATAGAAAAATGAAATGGGCTTGCCGGTACAAATTGGAAGTTTGTGAAAAATAGTAAACCAGTCTCGAGATTGTTGGGCAAAGCGGAAGACGACTAGGTTGTGGCCGTGGGCGATGGCGGTTAGGATGAACACAGTGGTGAGAGGAGGAGCTTGGGAGGAGAAAGAGGAATGAGGAAGAGGAGGCGGCATGACGTGAGCGTTTGTTGGACATGGTGGTTGTCTTGGGCGGCAGTCGGATGTGGGCGGACTGTGGCCGGTCGAAGAGGGGGTTAGGGGTGTGCGTTGAGAGATGGAGAGGAAAGAGATAGAGTTGTGGTATTTTTTTAGAGAGAGAAAGGGGAGGAAGAAGTTAATAGGGTAGGTGAGTATTTAATGGGAGGGGATCTGAGGGGTTAGGGTTTTTTTGGAAGAGTACTGTCAGCGTCTGGGGAAGAGGGAGGGATTTTGGGGAAGGGAAAGAGCCAGGTTTGGTCAAATCTGTGCCAGATCGTGTCAGTCGGATCGTTCGGCGAAGGTCCAGCGGATAACCCGAATTTTGAAAAATATAAAAAATAATGTCCAGAATGTTGTGGAAGTCTGATATGACAGTTCTAGAGGTAACGAAAAATCTGAAGGTGTTTCACAGAAGTCCGCCGGATCGTCCTTCGGTTTATCCGTTTGGAAAGAGTTTGAAGTATTTAAAACAATTTTTTAAGAAGGCCAATTTCTCGACAAATGAAACAGAATCGATCTTCGGCAAGAGATTTGGTAAAGATATCAACAAGTTGATGCTCAGTGTCAATAAATTCAAGATGTACGTCTCCTTTTAGTTGATGATCACACAAAAAGTGGTGTTGAATCTCAATGTGTTTCATACGTGAGTGACAAATAGGATTTTTAGTAAGATTAATAGAGCTAGTATTGTCACATTTGATAGATATGCCTTTTGAAGAAATACCGTAGTTAACTAGTGTTTGTGTCATCAAAGAATTTGCGTACAACAATATCCAGCCACAATGTATTCGGCCTCAGTTGTGGAAAGGACAACTGAAATTTGTTTCTTATTAAACCATGAAACCAAGGATTTTCTAAGGAATTGACATGTGCTGCTAGTGTTTTTTCGATCAATCTTGCATCCGACAAAATTTGCATTCGAGTAGCCGATAAGTTCAAAGGATGGAGATTTTTGGACACCAAAGTCCTATGTTAATGGTTTCTTTGAGATACCAAAAACTGTGCTTAACGTCTAAGTGTGATTCTTTGGAATTTGCTTGGTATCGTGCACATAAGCAAACACTAAACATGATGTCGGGACGACTAGCAGTTAAATCGAGTAAGCTACCGATCATACCTCGATACTTACGAATGTCGACTGATACACCATCGTCATCTTGATCTAGTTTAGTTGTAGTGGCCATAGAGTTCTAATTGATTTGGATGTATCTAGTTCAAATCGCTCAAGAAGATCCTTGGTGTATTTGCCTTGATTGATGAATGTGCCTTGAGGTTCTTGCTTGATTTGAAACCAAAAAAATAACGATAATTCTCCTATCATGCTCATTTCAAACTCATCCTACATAATTTTGGCAAACTTTTCACTTAGTGTTTTGTTAGTGGAACAAAAAATGATGTCATCTACATAAATTTGAACTAATAAAAGTGTCCATTGTGAGATTTTATAAAGAGTGGTGCAAACTTTGCCCTTGGAGAAGTTGTGAGAAATTAGGAAGGAGCTAAGATGCTCATACCAAGCACGAAAAACTTGTTTGAGGCCATAAAGGGCTTTGTGTAATTTGAAAACATGATTTGGAAAGTGAAAATTTCAAAGTCAGGAGGTTGCTTGACATTTACCTTTTCTTTATAACATCATTCAAAAAAGCATTTTTGACATCCATTTGAAAAAGTTTAAAATCATTAAAACAAGCAAAAGCACAAATTATTCGGATGGATTCGAGAAAAGCAAATAGGTTTCTTCATAATCAATGTCTTTCTTTTGGTTATAGCCTTGAGCAACCAATCAGATTTTGTTACGAGTTAAGATTCCATCCTCATTAAGCTTATTTCGAAATATCCACTTTGTCCCAATAATAGGGTAGTTGTGGGGCTTAGGAACGAGTTCCCAAACGTTGTTTCTCTCGAATTGATTGAGCACTTCTTGTATTGCAAGCATCCAAAATTCATCATTAAATTCGTCGGTGATATTTTTAGGCTCTATTTGAGAAATAAAAGCCACATTTACAAAATGATCTCGTATAGAAGATCGAGTGCTTACTCGTGAGGAGGGGTTACCAATGATAAGTTCCTTGGGGTGATGAGGGACAAATCTCCATTCTTTGGGGAGATCACCTTGAGGAGTCTCTATAGTTGAAGAATTTTCAAGTGGATGAATCTCAACTTCATTACTAGATGAAGGAGTATTTGTATCTCCAAGAGAAGATTTTTTCAAGCCAAAAGAGATATCATCAACATCGTTCAGGGAGATAGATATAAAAGTGTTAAGTTCGTCAAAAGAGACATTGATTGACTTTTCGACTACAAGATTTCTTTTGTTAAAGACATGAAACCCCTTACTATGCATTGAATATCCAAGGAATATACCTTCATAGGCATTTTCTTCAAATTTGCCTATGTTATCTTTGATGTTAAAATAAAATATTTGCATCCAAAAACTTTAAAATATTCAATAGAAAGAATTTTGTCAAACCACAACTCATAAGGAGTTTTCTTAGAAATACGTGTAATTAAGATCCTATTTATAACATAACAAGCCGTGTTAACGGCTTTCGTCCAAAAATATTGAGGGAGCTTATATTGGTTTAACATGACCCTGGCCATATCGTCGAGGGTTCTATTATTTTTTACACTACACCATTTTGTTGTGGAGTTCTAGGACAAGCAAAATCATGACCGAAGCCATTTTTAATACAAAAGTTTTTACAATCGACATTGTCAAATTCACCCCCATGATAACTTCTAATTTTGTTGATTATAATGTCTTTCTCGTTTTGAACACGTTTATAAAAAGCAACAAATTCATGAAAAATATCACTTTATTTGCAAGAAAAATAACTCAAGTAAATCTCGAAAAATCATCCACTAAAACAAAGGCATAAAGTTTACCACGAAGACTAGTTATTCTACTATGACTAAATAAGTTCACATCAATAAGTTGAAGTGGCCTAGTAGTACTCACTGAGTTGATAGACTTGAAGGAAGATTTAGTTAACTTACTATTCTCGTATTTCTCACATATCATGTCTTTTTTGAATGGAATGTTTGGGAGTCCTCTAACTAGATTCTTGGTGGCCAGTCGGGAGATGGTGTCCATGTTGGCATGTCCAAGTCTTATGTGCCGAAGCAACACTCATCATTCTTCACTACTAAGCACCTGGAATTGTTAGTACTTTCAATGAGATAAAAGACATAATTTGTCTTCTCTAATCCCTTCATACACTGTAAAACCCTAAATTTCTACTATTTTTAAAAAATAAATTTGGTACTGATTTAAAATTTTTATTGTACGTCGCGTAGTCGTATTACACGTCGCGCACAAAATTTTATTTTTTTTGCTCGTCGAATGCGAATATGTGCGAGCGTACATATTTTAGAAAAATATTTTTTTATTTTATTATACACTTTCAAAATATTATATATAATAAGTATTTTTGCTATCATTTCCAAGTTATTTTATTTACTAAAAGCCTTCATTTATCCAGTTATTAATAATGAATAATATTCTTATTGTATAATAGAAAAGCATAAATATTACTCGTGCTTGCATATACATATTTTATAATAGTTTATTAGTTTATTTTAAAGAATAATGTAATTTTTAAAATTATTATTATATGTATTTTTAGAAAATATATTTTGAAGTTTTGTGGCAATTTAAATCTTTGATTGGATTTGATTTCTAATAGTTTAAAATTTAGGATAGCATTTATATTTAAGTTGAGTTGATTATCTAGATTTAAATTAATTTATTGAATTGATTTAAATTATTAGATTGAATATTCTAATTGGGTTTAAACTATCCTAATCCTTATCTTAATGGAAATTTCCACATCCTATAAATAGGCAGGTACTCCTCCATAAATTTCATCTAGCCACAATTCATCAACCACAGCCATTGTGCATCGTGTCTGTGTACTTCTCTTCTTTTCTATTATTCTACTACAAATACATTTTCTCTCTTGTGTCCGACAATCCCGGACACGTCCACCCGATCATGTGTCTTGCAGGACACGCCTACCCTAACCCTAATTCTAACCCTAACCATAATCCTAATTCTTCTACTGTGACATCGTCTTCTCGTGTCTGTGCTTCCGGCCGCTTTCCTCGAGCACCCGGCCGGCCTCCTCCTGCTCTCGACCACTCCGCCTCCTCGCACAGAACTAGCCCGCCACTACCATGGCCACCGGTACTTTCCTTCCATGCCGCCACCCAAGAACCAACTGCCCATCGTCAACACCACCACCATTAGACCACCATCGGATCCCAGCGCATCCCGACTTCAACCAGCACACCGCAACCACCGTCAGCACCTCCCTGAACCCCCAAATCATCATCACCACCGCCAACCTACCGGAAACCCGACCCCCGGCCGCAGTCACCACTGCCATGGCCGGTAAACACCGAGCCAACACTGGTCACCCATGACCCATAGGTCCCATACCCCCGTCACCGCCGTAGCCACCGCGGCAACCGCCGCGGCCGACTTCACAAACCAACACCAAAATAAACAAAGGAACACCACCAGCACCACCGGCGCTTACCTCTACCGGAGTCGCGCCCAGCCGCCCACGGTGAACCGCCGTCCACCGCACCCGCGCTCGGCTCCGGCCGAGCGAGCGACTCCGTCGACCGCGCCGGCGTGGATCTCACCATCCTCCAGCGTGAACCCTCCGCGTCAAGCCTCCACGACCTTCCCCGCTGACCGTCGGAACACAACGCCACCGCCTCTCCCCCTCAAAACCCTCTCCTCTTCCGTCGAGCGCCACCCCTCCGACCCGCGACCGCTCCTCCGTTGACGCTTTTCCCGACAGTCTCCAGCCGCCGTCACCCATCCCATCGCCGACCTCTTCCGCCCGCCGCTTCCACTGAAACCCGTCGCCGACCGCTCCCACCGCCTCTCCCTCTCTCCTTTTCTTTTTTTTTTTACTTTGGAGAGCAGTAGCAGTCATTTGACTGCTGCAGAGTTTTTATTATTATTATTATTTAATTTATTATTTATTTAATCATTTTTGTTGATGTTGTTTTGTGTGTGTGTATTTTTTTTAGTATCTATTGTTATTGTTATCATCTTTATTATTATTATTATTATTATTATCATTATTATTACTATTATTGTTATTAGTATTATTATTAAGATTATTATTACTGTTAGTATCTATTATTATTATCATTATTATTATTATTAATGTTGTTGTTGTTTTCCTAATTGGGTTATTTCTTTACCAAGATCTTTGTTATATAGTATATAATATTTGATAAATAATTTAAAATAATATTACTATTTCTTTGTTATTGTACTATTAGTACCAATTATTATTTTAATTACTTTACTAGCCAAAATAGATAAATTCATAAAAACTATTTTTATTATTGGTAACAACAATATTATAGGCTAAGATATTGTTGTAAATATTCTATTTATTTAAAGTAAATTATTTGACAAAATTATAGTTTTACAAATACGGATTTTAGCATTAAATAATTTTCTATAATTAATTTGTTTCTCTTGGAATATTTTTGGAAAATATAGTTTTCTACCTAAATTGTATCTCTACAAACTTAAGAGTTTTTGTGTAACAGTTTCTTTTATATTTTAGTATTTATCTAAACACTATTTTTAACTTGCAAAAATATAAGTTCTCATTTATTATAAATAATTTCCTAAAATCATATATATTATTTATCCAAATTCTATCGATCAATCTCATGTCCAAGACTAAGCCCAATCTTTCTATCCCTTGTCAATTCTTTCCTTCCACCTATTAACCCTAACTAAATTGACCGTCCTAGACTCGATGGAACCATCCGTGCCACCAACAGAGGTCCCCTTGCATAGTTGTTACACCGAAGTCGCAGTTCGTGCTACCTTGATCATTGCAGCACACCAGACGTCCTACCAGGCAAGACACCTTGCCATTTGCTGTTTATTTATTTTAGCTCATATTTCATGCATTATTTATTTTCTTTATGCAAAATAAACTGTGATACATGGCATAACCTGTTATAACTTACTGTTCATTTATATTTCCTGCTATGTATTATTTTTCTTACACATTAAACCTAGATCTAAGGGACCACCTTTGTGTGTTGCATTCATGGCCTTGACACGTTGTACCATGAAGATGTGTGTCGCATGTAGAACACGGACGTGCATGATTGGCTGGCCACCAGTACGTACAAGCCGTACGATAGGAATAATCGCTAATAGAGGTTGTATGCTTAGTTTGACTTAGCGGTTATAGTAGTTTTGTGTTGTGGATACAACACAGTAGGCATTGGGCGGGGAGGACAATTCCTTAGCGTATGGGCTTCGATGCACTTCCCTTTTGTAACCCGTGAGCTCCGTCGGAGACGCGGGTCAGATTACCCATGATTACTGACGGCCACTGATGTTCTGCAGAACGTTATGCTCTTACTGATGGGGCCTCTGGTGCCCAGGGGGGACTACGCCGATCCTATTCAGCCAGGGCCCATGCGTAAGAAGGATTGTTCTTAACTACATTTCACTTAGACTGGGTAGGCACCTTTATCCGTTAGTTACGAGTACTTTTAGTTTGGGTACTTGTATCTGACCGTGGCTTGGAACAATAACTTGTCGCAGATTAGTTCGTCACATCTTGTCCTTGTTTGGTTGTAGGCGTGACTTACTACTTCGATGAGAAGGTATTGAACCTTGTTGGGGTCCGGATACCATATTGGATTCATAGCATGAAAAGTTACGTCACCGTGAATTAGTTTACCATCTCTTGTCCTTGTTTGGTTGGGGGGATGGTACGCTCGTTCAATAGGTGTGTATTGGACTATGTTATAATTCAATTGACTTATTTATTTGAGCAATATTTATTCAGTTTATATGGCATGATATTATGTGTCTTGTTACGTCCCTCTGAGGACCTGGTTATCTCTCTAGGTGTGTGCTCTTGTCTTTCGCAGGTGCTCTAGCTCTAGCCGTGCTCATCGCTATTTCTTCGAGGATGATTGCATTTGTATCGTCTTCGCTTCGCTCGCCAAAATCTTTCTTTTGTTATGTATTTCTTTTCATAGTTGGTAGTGGATTTGTCTCCTCCCAACTACATGTACCAAATGACAATTCATAGTTGATTATATGATATCTTCTATTCATTTATTCTTGTGTGGATGAGATTAGTTATGGTTCTACTACATTTTACAGCTTATGTATTCATATAAGATTTCCATATATTGGAGTATACTTCGTATGTATACAGCTGGCATGTCTACGTTCCTAGTCCTACGTATTTTGGGACTGGGGCGTTACATACACAGTGGAGCCATTTGTGCTATCATAAATGAAGCATTTGTGTTTAACAAAGTTAACTCCATAACTATTATCAGTGAGATGACTAATGCTAAGAAGATTGTGCTTCAGATTTGTGACAAGAAAAATATTTTTAATGCAACGGTAAGGAGGGGAGCCGATATTATCGTGTCCGATGATGTATCCCCTTAAGTTAATGCCGAAGGATATGTGCCCTTCGTTCTTCATCGATAACATTGCAAATAGTGAAGCATCTTCGATCATGTGCCGTGAGTAACCGCTATTGAGAATCCACTTGCTTCTAGCATGCGATGAGGGGTTCACTTACAACATAAGTTAAAGATGAAGACTTTGGTATCCATAAATGTTTGGATCCTTGACTGTTAGTTTTAGGAACCCATTTTCGCATTCTCATGCAACATGCTTTCTCATTTGACTATAATGAGATGTATGCCCAAGTAAACCACAGTAGTAGCATATAGTGGGTGTCATAGATCTAGAAGATGGTAAGTGAGTGTTTTGAGCACGAGGAGTTCTAGCATGTTTTTTATGGTGACTAGTAAAAAAACATGATGTGACGTGTTCGTGTTCTTTCTCAAAAAGGGACCTCTGTGTGTGCACTTTTTAGGAATAGGGCCTATGTGGTGTATTTATGTGACTATGACTCTTGTAACTAGTGTTGTTATGTGTGTTAGTGTGTCTTTGACTATGATGTCGTACATTTGGGTAGGCCATATTTCTATCATCTTGTTTCTTGTTTTTTGCAAGAAGATTATTGTATTTGATAGAAGTTGAATATTCCCTTTGGTTTGCAACAAGTGTCTTTTTCTTAGCAATGTTATATCCTTCCTTCAGGGATTGATATTCAATATCCTTTTTATTTATGATGTCTAGAGCTTATTGGATCTTTAGTCTAAGAGATTCAATCTCATCTATGTCAGAAGCAGGAGTTTTTCCTTTTATATCATAAATGATATTAGAGAGTCTTTCTATTTGTTGCTTGAGAGCATCAATCTCTTTTAGAGATTTTCTATGCTTACTTCTCAACACTTTGTGTTCATTGTGTAGTTCGAGAATGACATTTTTCTAATTCAATATAAGAGAGCATTCATAGAGAAATCATCAAGTACCCCATTTGACTCTATTGCCATAAGACAGACATTTGCAGTGTGTTTGCATTCTTTGTCGTTGGCTGAGTCACTAGCATCACTTTCGTACCAGATGCTAGTGTTGGTGTACTTCCATGAGGATGAGCTTCCTTAGTGGGGATTTTCATACTTGCTAGGTTCTCTTATTCCCATTGGACAGTCCCTCTTGATGTGTCTGATTTTCTTGCAGTTGCAGCAAACAAGTTCTTCATCAATGTCCCTTCTTAATCGATTCGCTTTATTGAGCTTAAGAAACTTTCTGAAGTGTCTAACGGTGAGGGCGATATTTTCGTCATCCGAATCATCATCGTCATCAGAGTCACCTTTTGAGGAGAGCTTGACTGTTTTGAGAGCAATGGATTTTTCTTTTTCCTTGATCTTTCTCTCTCCTTTTCTTGCATAAAGGCTTCTTCTTGGTCCTTCATATTCAGCTCGTGGGTCATGAGCTTTCTCATGAGAGTCTCGAGGTTCGTGGTTCTAAGATCATTTCCTTCGATGATGGCGGTGGCTTTGGGATTCTATTCTTTAATAAGTCCTCTAAGAATTTTTTGAATCTTCTCATCAGTGGGATATTCCTTACCAAGAGAAGAGAGGGTTAATTATATCAAAGAATCTAGTAAACATGAAAGTAATAGACTCCATCTTGTTTCATTTTAAAAGATTCGTAATCTTGAGTGAGTTTACTAATATTAGATTCTTTTACTTGTGCTATCCCCTCGTGTGTGACTTCTAAAAGTTTCTATATTTCATTGGAAGTTTTGCAAGTGGAGATTCTTTTGCATTCATTGATATCGAGAGCACAATAGAGTACGCTCGTAGCCTTTGCATCCCGACTAAGAACCTTCTTGTCCCGACTAAAAACCTTCTTGTCGTTTTCAGAAATTTTTGTGATAAGCGTTTCCGAAACTACTCCCTCAATAACTATAGGAGATTTAGGGATACCATTTACAACACAATCCCATAGATCAAAGTCTCGGGATTTTAAGTATATGCTCATCCTAATCATCAAATAGTTATAGTTGGTTCCATCAAATAGAGGAGGTCTATTTGTGGAGTGTCTCTCATTATGGAATGAGTTGAGATTAGGGTTAGTGGCCATTGATCACTCTAATGAGGCAAGTCCAAATCAAGAGACTAGGCTCTGATACCAATTGAAGAACCCTAGAGGGGGTTAATAGGGTAATCAAATAATTACCAACAATAATAAGTAAGTTAAATAGCAATTTAAAAGAGAGAGATGATCAAACACTCGATGTATCCTGCTATCCTCCCGTGGGGTACTCCAGTCCCGAAACTCTTTTCGACTTTAATCTACTATTTGAGTAAATTATACAACACGAGCTTTAATCCGAAGACTCGTTAACTTCTTACACACGAATTTTTATCCGAAGGCTCGTCAACTTCAACACACAAGAGAAAGGATTTTGATTTTCTTGAACACTTGAAAGATCTAGGTTACAACTCTTTGAAATAACTTTTAACACTTTTCTGGATGACAAATGAAAGCTTTGTTTAGTTATGGTGGAGCTCTTTAGTAAGTAGGAAATTTAACATTAGCGTGACCGTCCTTTATCTTTTCTCTTTTGTTGCAAAACACCATTCTCTTTTGTTATATATGTTGGAAAAGTGAATGTAAATTTGACTTAGAAAAATTATTTAAAAATTATTTTTATTAATTTTTCAGTAGGTGTGTCCAATGTGTAACGAATCTTGTGCAATGAATCTATCTATTGGAAAGGTGTGTCCTTTCTATTGTGTCTCTTCATCCCTTATAAAAGGATAGTCCTATGAATGTTTGAATCAATGAATCAAAAACTCAATCCATTCATCCATCTAGCATTAAGTCTAAGAGAGAGAGAGAGACTACTAACATTGCTTCGTCGAGTTCCTGCGATGCGAAGTGCTGCTACCGAAGGAAATGAACCGTTGTATCGTGGGAGACTAATCGCCATTAAAACCGTAAGCACGGTGTGGAACGAATATTGTCTTAAGGACATTGAACCAAGTTCAAGTCTCGGTCTCGGTTACATCGTTATTTTATATTTTAATTTCAGAATCTAAAATGCAGAGTTGATAGATTTTTACTAACAATATATATTATGAAAATAATTAATTGAGACAATTATCAAATACCATACTACCATCACCTTTTAGTATTAGTATTATAATGCAACTTTTTATTTTTCTCACTTCCATCTGTATTTTTTTCCTATCCAAACACAACTTTGAAAATATCCATGTTCATTTCTACACTAAAATTTCTACTTTTTTTCCCCTACTTTCCGACTTAATCTCACACTTCTTGTATACCAAATAGGCCCTAGGCATTTAAATTATTCTTGTTTTTCGTGGATGGAAGCTTGGCATCCTAACATAGGAGGCATACTTAATCTAGGGCTAATTTTGCTCTTAAGGGGGCGTTTGGTATGTGGAATACTATATAGCCGGGAATTTTATATTCCCGGAAATCAAATTACAAGGAATTAAATTTTCTGGAAAATTACATTCCCATGTTTGGTGACAATATAAATATTCCCAGGAAAAAATAAAAAATAATAATAACGAAAAAAATGAACAAATATAAAAAAATGGGTAAAACCGACAAAAAATAGGTAAAAACGACAAAATAAAAAAAAACGACAAAAACGATAAAAAACGACAAAAAATCGGTTAAAACGACAAAAATGACCAAAAAACGACAAAAAATGTATAAACGACAAAAAAGGGTAAAAACGAAAAAAATAACCAAAACACGACAAAAACGACATAAAATCGGTAAAAACGACAAAAAAAACAAAATGCGGCAAAAACGACAAAAAAACAAAAAATCGGTTAAAACGATAAAAAAGACAAAAAATCGGTTAAAAACGACAAAAAAAAACCAAAAAGCGACAAAAACGAAAAATAATCGATAAAAACGACAAAAAAGGAAAAAAATCGGTTAAAACGACAAAAAATCGGTTAAAACGATAAAAAACCAAAAAACGACAAAAAATCGGTAAAAATAACAAAAAATCGGTTAAAACGACAAAAAATAACCAAAAAGCGACAAAAACGAAAAATAATCGATAAAACGACAAAAAAAGGATAAAAAAATCAGTTAAAACGACAAAAATCGGTTAAAACGACAAAAAAAACAAAAAGCGACAAAAATGACAAAAAATCGATAAAAATAACAAAAAAGCTACAAAAACTCGGTTAAAAACAACAAAAAATCGGTTAAAACGACAAAAAATAACCAAAAAGCGACAAAAACGACAAAAAATGGGTAAAAGCGATTAAAAAACGACAAAAATGACAAAAAACGACATAAAATCAGTAAAAATGACAAAAAAACAACAAAAACGACAAAAAAGGACTAAAAATCGGTAAAAACAACAAAAATCTAAAAAGGACAAAAAATCGCTTAAAATGACAAAAATTGACAAAAAAGACAAAAATTGGGTAAAAACGACAAAAAATAATCAAAAAATGACAAAAACGACAAAAAATGGGTAAAAACGACAAAAAATCGCTTAAAACGACAAAAAATGACCAAAAAAACGATAAAAACGACAAAAAAAAAAGTTCAAAACTAGTCAAAATTGATCAAAAAAGAACAAAAAAATTTAGACAATTTTTTTTTTTTGCCCGGACAAAAAAAAAAATACCCACCTATTCTCAAGGGATAGAATTTCCATGTTTTGTGGGTAAACTATTTACCCATGTATTTATAATTACCGGGAATAATTTTTTTATAAGCCAAACAAACGTGGTAATAGATTCCCATCTTAAATTTTTCCGAAAATAAAAAAAAATACCGCGTACCAAACGTACCCTAAATGTCAAGTGGCGCTCTCGTGAATGCTTCTTCACTTGCCATTTCAGTTTTCGATCATTTTTGTATGATCAAAACGACACAAAATTGTGAACTAAATAATTTTTTTAAATGTTATGGCTAAGATGCCAAGGAAAACAACAACCAATCCCTTAGTCTTCATTTGGTAACTGGTTTGAGGTTAAAATGAAAAAAAAATATTACAAAACATAAATAAAAAGTTAAAAGAAGAAGAACCTCTGCTCGGAACACTTTTCAAAAAAAAAAACGGCAGTGCTACGTTGCCCGCAGGCTTGGATCGCAGTCCTGTCCTGCGGGCCACATGTTGCCGTTTCATTAGAAAGGGGGGGGGGGGGGGGGGGGGGGGGGGGGTAGGCCCGAAGTGGTGTAGTGGGGGTTGGTGGGGGGGGTGCGGGCATGTGCGCGTGAGTGAGCATTCGATTTATTCGGTTTCAACCGAACCAAACTAGTCAAAACCGAAATTCTAAAAAACCGAAACCGAACCTAATTAGCCAAAAACCGAAACTGAACCGAACCGAATAAGCAATTCGGTTTATTCGGTTTGTTCGGTTAAATAATTATATTGTTTAATGAGACAGGTCCAAAGTTGGGATCGTGATTACATATTGTATTAAAATGGTAATTTTTATATACACATTTGTTTTATTTCAAAGTTGCACACAAAGTTAAATTATCAATGTTGAGCTTCAAAACATATACATAGAATTGTTATTTTCAACATATACAAACTTTTAATCACGAAATATGCATAAAATTTAGAGTATTTACATAATTGTATAATTTTTATTGGGTTTTCGGTTTTGGATCGAAACCGAAATCCAAAACCAAAATCGAAACCGAAAACGAATAAATTTTTCTGTAATTTTAAAACCGAAATCGAACCGAATTTTTTTTAAACCGAACTGAATCTCTTCGGTTAGGTTCAGTTTTCGGTCTAAAACCGAATAATGCTCACCCCTGTGTGCGCGGTCACCCGCTGCTGGCAAAAGAGCATTTCTGTAAAAAAAAAAAAAAAAAAAATTATGTTACGCCTAAGTAAAGAAATGAACACATGTTGGGGATTTTTTTTTTTCCATAAAAAATTATGTTACACCTAATGAACCCATATGTGTGGAATTAATGTCTCTTCTGCCTTTAGCTGCAGATATTTGGTTCTTCTCTTGATTGACAAGGAATTAAAGACCCCAACTTCCTTACACTTTTCCTTAATTACCACTACTATCGATCTAAAATGATATGGGGATGCATGAGAATAGAATCTCATCTTTTACTTCAACTCCAAGGCATATATCATCCAAAGCAATACGTGTCTGTTGAAAAGAACACTCAGTTTTGAAAAGAAAGAAAATATGCATGTAATGTTTCAAAAAGCATGAAGAATAACTCATTTTAATTTTCTTGGTTTATGCATATTTTTGTTCTTGTAGCTGTTTGTGAGGAAAGTAGTACTATGAATAGTTTCTGTAGGTTGTAATCAGAATGGAATAGCAGATCAAAAACTTTAATTGTCCAGTTGTTAATGAATCACTCTGCATGCAAAAGTGTTGTTGACAGCAAGAAGGATTGCACACTGATCCTTGTAAGATTTTGTATTGTGTTCTGAACCCTCAATCCTTCCTTCTATAACCTATTAAACTATATATCATTAATAAAACTAGTCAAATTTACTACTTTTCTAAAGGCAAATTAAGGAGGGCTAGCCACCCTTCATGTTATATATAAATGTTTATGTTCCTTTCTTCCTACAGTCTTCCTTCTTTTGTTCACTCTGCTACTGAGAGAGAAGGGAGGATGAGGAGAAGAGGGTGGATAGTTCATGGCCTTGGCCTTCTAATGGTGGAATGCTTCATTGGTAATTAGTCTCTCTCTCTTCAAATCTTTTTATTTTTAGTTTTGTGGTCTTAACTTCTATATATGTGCTCTTCTTTAAGTGTTATACATTATCTATATATATATATATATCACCAATTAACATTGTGTTTGCACTTGTGAACTTGTTGCGTCTCGATACACTTGATGCTCTTTTGTTATAACAGTGTGATGTTGAAAATTGAAAAAGCTTGTAAACTATAGTAGCAGTTTGATGTTGACCATGTTTCTTGACTTTGGAAGTAACATCATACTCACAACTACACTATGGCGCCTTTGAGGGACTTTAGTTAACATCGTCTTATAAAGTCATTTGGGTGCTATGAGATGTTTTCTAGGATGCTATAATCTTTTCTTTCAAGTGATAGATCTATGCAATTCTTGATCAATTCATATGTCAAAGCAAAAAAGGACAAACCCAGGTGTAGGCTAATATATATATGTTGTCCAATGAAGGAGTTGGTGGTCCAAAAGAAGATGGGGGATGTCTCTAATCAAATTAATTAAGTGCATAATAGCCTCTCTTTTTCTGCTTCTTCTTCACAATACTATCAGCAGTTTAAAGAACCAAAATATCAAGTAGTGGTAGTTTCAGAAGGGTTTGCCGAGTCTAGCTACTTTACTCTTTTTAAATCGAGTCGTTGTATTATGATATTATCTGACTTAAAGTTGGTGCCTCTAAAGATATTGGCATGTCCTGTCTTTGTATTCACCCAGTCTAGCAAGCAAACTTCTCAGATTAGTAGTCTTAAGTACTTGTTATTGACATAGAATTCGAAGAGAGCATAAAACAGTCATCTGTATATATTCTCCCATGGTTGATTATAGATCTACAGGCCTTCGAAGGTTGGATAAAAGCCTAAACCTCAGGTTTTAGCTGTGTAAGCTAACGTTATAGTAAGCACATCAAAATTTGAACAAGTTCAGGCCCCTAACACATACTAGTTCTTCGTGACATTCAATCCATAGAATCCATGTCCAAATCCAAGGATCAATCAGGATGGAAATCACAATTTACTATACTTCTGCAGTTTATAATTTATTCTCACACAACTCGGTCTAAGATGATCTACATTTGCAGTTTAAAATCTGAGTTACAAAACACTTTCCAAAGAGAGTATTTGTTATGTAATACAGGATAACTATTTACTAACTTGAAGGCTTCATATACTTTTGCATTACCAAAACCATGTAGCGAAGAAGGCTTTACTAGTGTAGAGTTATTTTAGCGAACAATTCTCTAACCTTGAGGCTTGCAAAATCCCTTATTCAGGAAATTGTTCCATTTTGTTCTCTTTTCATAAAGTTCTCAATACGTGATCTGGTGTTAGTTGTGTATATGGAGCATGTGCACCAACTCCGCGACCATCAAATATGGCTGTATTGTTCTTTAGGGCAGTGACTATATAACTGATCAAAGGCTAGACCTTATTAAGCTTTAACTTTCATCTGTTAGACAATTGTGTAATAGCTGTTGCAGAGCATTAATGTGCCAAAACAGGGTCATCCTTATATTGACAGCACCGTGTGGACAAAAATTGAGGCCTAAAAACCTGCTGGATTGAAACAACGATACTATAGTATACTGTCAGTATACTTATGTAGGAAAAATCTAGTAGAAGGGTTGGTTAAAACTCAATTCTAAGTCTTCCTATGTTTAGTCTTAGCTTCCAATTACTTTCATGATTCATCCACTCGTATTACAGTCAATACCTATAAGGACAGATAAAGGAAGAAAATACAAGACTTGAAACATTTACTGACCCTGAAATTCTTGCTTTTAACTTAACTCATCGATATCTTTCGCTCTTGACTTGAGCGTCTTGGTCTCAACCTTGATTGACTTGACTCTTTGCTTGTTCATATCGTTTGTGCTAGAACTTTGCCCATGACATCTATGGTTTTCATCTTCAGTACAAAGCAATGTTAGTCCTACAACATAAACTTGTATATAACTTAAATATTATATGATTGTCGTAATCAAAATTACAACCAATATTGAGCCAACGGTTGCAGCTTCAGCCAAAAACGATTTTGAAAGTCCTGAATCATAGAGCATGCATCGAACTCCCTCAAATATTGTCTTCTTTATCCGTTCCACAATCCCTATGTGTTGAGAGGGGTAAGCAACAGTCCGGTGACTGAAAACTTGTTTAAGTTGCCACTACAAAACTCAATTTTATTGTTGGTGCGGAGCGACTTGATCTTTATTTCAGTTTGTTTCTCAATCATCACCTTCCAATTTCTGAAATAAGCAAACACACCACTTTATGTTGGTGTTTTTGCCTTTAGACTAGGAAAGATAGTCCCACATCGGCTACACCAAATGGTGAGTATCTCAATATAATGCATTGCTTGTGTTGAGAGGTGTGCACATGAGGTGTGGTGGGGCACAAGTATGTGCCATGTGGGAGTATTTTCCTAGAAGAAAAAAGGATTAATTCCAACAAGGATGCAAGTTGATTTTTGTTGTGCGGACTCGGACTCGGACACAGACTCCCGTGCATGCACGGGAGTGTTCGGGGGTAGGCGTGGACTGGGACACTACTATGTTGATTGTGGGATGATCTAAAATATCAAACTCTATTTTTGAGTAGGTATTTTAGTCCCACATCGGATAGGAGAAAAGGTGAATGTCTCACTCCACTCTATAAATAGTGCCCCTTGGCCTCCTTTGGAATATGCACCAAGAAGAGAGTTAAGGGAGTCCGTAAAGTCCAGGAAGCCCGTTCAAGTCTCAAATATTGACTTACGAGCGTTCCAGAAGTTCTTCGTGAACTTGCTGGTTCCTGGAAGCAGATCATGGTGGGGCGAATCTTGCTTTGAGCAACGGTGATCTTTATCACCCCAGCAAGAATATTTTATCTTCTTCTTTCTTCTCTTTTATCTGAGTTGTAACTCAGTTCTGTCCGTCAGCAACTGCGATTGCGAGAAAGAACGTGAGATTTATTTTCTGATTATTGTTGCTTTTGTAATCAGATTTATATTATAGTGTTTCTCGTGGATCTCGAGAATAATCAGAAGGGGAACGTTTGCTTAAACCTCTGATCTCGCATCTAGTTCTACCATCTTTGATCAAGCCCCGGGACTAACAATCTCAAAGCAAGATCCTTGTAGATAGAGAACAGCCGTGCGAAACTTCTGGATACAAGTTTCAACAAACTTGAGAAGTTCGACGGGGATCATTACAACTCTTGGAAGAGGAAGGTATGCATGAATCTGCAACTGGCAGAGGTGGACTACATTCTGACAAAACCAGAACCGAAGATTCCAGACGAGGATGATGCTACTGTTCGGGCAGTTGCGATTGCAACCGCAAAGCAGAACAAATGGAGGAGAGACAACAATCTCTGCAAGCTGATAATTTTGAACTTCATAGAGGATACTCTGGCGGAGTCATACAGCAAGACGGACCATGCTAAGGTCGTCTGGGAGTCTCTAGAGAAGCATTATCAGGCGGATGAGAACCGCAACAAGATCCATGTGACTGAGAAGGTCTGGAACATACGATTTGAGGACAACAAGGCGATGTTGCCTCAAGTCAAGGAGTTCCTCAAGTTACGTCAAAAACTTGAGGACGATAACATGCCACTTGTCGACGCTTTTGTCGTAGGGGGTATAGTTACCAAGCTTCCGTCAGGATAGAGCAGTTTTATCTCGGACATGCACATAAAGAAGATGCAAATCAGCCTGGATCAACTACTTCACAACATCAATGTTAGAGATGAGTTGATGGCTAAAAACAAATTGGACACATTGTTCAAACAGTTGGCAGAGGCCAACTTGGTGCATGCGGGGGACTACAAGGGGAAGCATAAGGTTTCTCACAACCAGAAGAAGAAGGACTTCAACCATCTGAAGGTGAAGTCGGCTTCGTTCAAGTCAAAGCCAAAGCCCAAGTCAGATGTGACTTGCTTCAACTGTGGAAAGAAGGGCCACCATCGTAGAGACTGCAAATCAAAGTCCAAACAGATAGAGCAAGGTGAGCCTAACAAGGTTGCCATGATTGTGCAGGTTGCCACGGCTGGTGTTGACACCGACTGGTGGGTGGACACGGGTGCATCCTGCCATATTTGCTCTAATAAGGAGTTGTTCACCACATACAGGCCTACATCTGAGAAGGTTATGGTGGCGGACCAGACACAAGCTGAAGTTCTGGGGACAGGAACGGTGGTACTGAACCTGACTTCGGAGAAGTCGCTGACGCTTCAAGATGTGAAGCATGTACCGGTGATAGCCAAGAACCTGGTCTCTAGAAGTCTGCTATGTAACGCAGACTTGAGGATAGACGTCAATGCTGGACAGATAGTGATGTCCTACAAAGAAACATACTTCTGTAAAGCTTATTGTACCGAAGGGATGTTCAAACTTTAACTTGTAACTCCTGCAAAAATGATTAATGCAGTTTCTTCTTCTGGTTATTGTCTTGAGTTATGGCACAATAGACTAGGACATGTTCATTGTAAAAGAATAAACAAAATGTCTAGTTTAGGGCTTATCTCCAAATGTGGGGGTAAGGAGGTAGAGAAGTGTGAGGTTTGTGCACAGACAAAGATCAGTAGAAAATCGTTCAAACGGGTGAATCGAAGTACAGATCTTCTGGAGTTGGTACACTCAGATATCTGTGACTTCAGACAATTTTCCACAAAGGCCAAGATGAAGTATTTTATTACATTCATCGATGACTACTCTAAGTACGCGTTTGTCTATCTGCTCAAGTCTAAAGACGAAGCATTCGAGAAGTTCAAGGAGTTCACGGCTGAGGCTGAACGTCAAACTGGACAACAACTCAAGAGATTCAGAAGTGATCGAGGTGGAGAGTACATGTCAATTGAATTCGCATCGTTCTGCAAAGAACATGGAATTGTCAATGAGACAACTGCTCCGTATTCTTCTTAATCAAATGGAGTAGCTGAAAGGAAGAACATGATGTTGACAGAGATGATGAACTCAATGATGTTGACTGCAGGTCTTCCAAACTGCTTCTGGGGAGAAACTGCGTTAACGGCTACGTTTATTCTGAACAGAGTGTCGTATGCAGGTTCCGAAGTCACTCCTCATGAACTCTGGTTCAAAGTCAGACCCAACTTGAACATTATTCGAGTGTGGGGGTGCCTGACATATGTGAATCTTTCGGACTTGAAGCTTCAGAAGCTTGGGACAAGGACTACAAAGACGATCTTCTTGGGGTATGCTGAGAAAAGTGATGCTCGGAGGTTTCTTGATGTTGAAACCAATCAAGTCATTGAATCTCGCGATGCCGAATTCTTTGAAGATAAATTTGCGAGGCACAAGAACATTGTTATCGCGGACATTCCGGAGAATAATGTGAGTGCACAGGCGGCTATCACTTCCAAAAAAGATACAGTCCAAGAAAAAAATTGTCATACCAGAGACAATTGTTGAACCAGAACTCGCAGAACCCAGATCTAAGCGGGTGAGGAGACAGAAGAACTTCGGAGATGAGTTCGTCACCTATCATGTGGAAGCTGATCCGCTTACCTATGATGAGACGATGAAGACCAGAGATGCTGTCTTCTAGAGGGAGGCTATCAATGATGAGTATGACTCTATAACCTCTAACAATACGTGGGTGTTGGTCGATCTGCCTGAAGGAGTTAAACCAATCGGATGTAAGTGGATCTTCAAGAAGAAGATGAAGGCCGATGGAACTATTGACAAGTTCAAAGCAAGACTGGTAGCCAAAGGATTTTTTCAGAAGCAGGGGATCGACTACTTCGACACATATGCTCCGGTAGCACGGATGACAACCATCAGGATGTTGATTGCTCTGAGTGCAATTCACAAGCTTGTCATATATCAGATGGATGTGAAGACAGCATTCCTGAATGGAGAGTTGACCGAAGAGATCTACATGCAACAGCCAGAAGGATTCATCGTCAAGGGCCTTGAAGACAAAGTCTGCAGGTTGGTGAGATCTCTGTATGGTCTGAAGCAAGCTCCCAAGATGTGGCACAAGAAGTTTGACAAAGTCATTAGATCAAACGGCTACATGGTCAGTGAGACGGACAAATATGTTTACACAAAGTTCGCTGATGGAAGAAGAGTCATCGTTTGTCTATACGTTGATGACATGCTGATCCTGGGTACGGATCAAGCACGTGTCACTGAGACAAAGAAGTTCCTCTCATCTAAGTTCAGTATAAAGGACTTAGGAGAAGATGATGTTATCCTAGGGATAAAGATCATCCGGACAGACACTGGAGTGGCGCTGTCACGGTCTCATTACATTGAGAAGATGCTCACACGCTATGGATATCAGGATCTTCCAGGGATCGATACTCCTTACATGTGTGGCAAGAAGCTGAAGCCAAATCCTAGGGAAAGCGTCAGGCAGCTGGAGTACTCAAGTGTCATCGGGAGTTTGATGTATACAACTACTGCCACAGGGCCTGACATAGCTTTCGTCGTGGGAATGCTGAGTCGATTCACGAGCAACCCAGGTGTGGAGCACTGGAAGACCATGAAGAGAATTATGAGATATCTCAAGAGGACTCAGAAGTATGCACTGCACTACAGTGGATATCCGACAGTAGTGGAAGGCTTCAGTGATGCAAGCTGGTGTTCAGAAGCAGAGAGCGAAAGGTCCACAGTAGGATACATCTTCTCCATGGATGGAACTGCTATATCGTGGAAGTCGAAGAAGCAGACAATGCTCTCTCATTCCTTAATAGAATCTGAGTTCTTTGTACTGGCTGCTGCAGCAGAAGAAGCAGAATGGCTTCGGGAGCTCATGTATGATCTTCCAGTGGTTGGTGTGCAGATTCTGGTGGTACCGATATACTGTGACAACCAGGAAGCTGCAGCGGTAGCATCAAATGATCTCTTCAATGGTAAGAAGCGGACTATGCGATTGAGGCACATGGCGGTGAATGATCTGATAAAGACTGGAGTCATTACCGTGATTGATGTTCGGAGTCAGAAAAATCTGGCCGATCTATTCACCTAAGGACTCAAACGCCAGCTGGTCGAGGACATAGCAATTATGATGGGCTTGAAGACGATGTGATATTCTGTCTTTGTAATTCTACCATAAAAATTTATGCCATTAGTTCAAAGAGAAATCTACTAGGCATCTAACTTTTGATTTAAAGAAGGACTACTGACAGAGAGGATATCTGGAACAGTGGATAGTCCTTTGAGACACTGAGGGATTACAGACCCATAACCACTGTTGTCTACTATATGTTCTCTTAAAAGAACAAGTCTTGTGGGAGGATGACTTAGACGCCTTAATGAGTTCTCAGGCATTTCGAATGTCTGGTGTGCTCTACAGGAAGCACGGTAGCACAACACTACAAAGGAGCGTAAGGTCTCCATGCTATAGTGGGGTGACACCACCAAGAGGTTCCTCGGTAAGGGTAATGCCTCGGCTTTGCGAGCCATGTTACAGCGGCGTAGCACCACATATAGACAGGTAGCCTAATGTTATAGAATGAAGAGTGGTAGTCAGCACTACAAAGAGGCCGGTGACCTCATGTTACAGTAGTGTGACACCACCAAGAGGTACCTAGAGTGGGTAAAGCCTCGGCTACGCGAGCCATATCACAGCGGCGTAACACCGCAAGGAAGCGCAAGGCTTCATGCTCGGTAGTTTGGCACTACAAAGACGCTGAGACCTCATGCTACAGTGGCGTGACACCACGATGAGGTGTAGCCTCGCCTTTGGGCTATGTCATAGCAGGGTAGCACCGTAAGGAAGCGCAAGGCTTCATGTCAAAAGACTCTTTAAAAGAACTCACCTAGAATATATGGAAAGAGATTCAGGCCGTCTCTTGAGGGTAAACTTGTAGACGCTCAAGATACATATACCAAAACCAGGCATGCACAGGGCATTTAATGTACAACCGAAAACACATCTGATATCATTATGTGAGTAGGAAAAATTGCAGTCATGGTGCAGAATTCAAGGCTTAGTCCATTCTTGAATCATACTGTTATTTGACCCATGCGGGAAGATTCAAGTCGTCAGCGACATCTCTTCTAATGCATGATGGGTAGTCACTATGAGGAACGCTCAACCCATATATTGAGATATGTGGAAGATTGTTGGTATTTTTGCCTTTAGACTAGGAAAGATAGTCCCACATTGGCTATACCAAATGGTGAGTATCTCAATATAATGCATTGCTTGTATTGAGGTGTGCACATGAGGTGTGGTGGGGCACAAGTGTGTGCCATGTAGAAGTATTTTTCTGGAAAGAAAAATGATTAATTCTAACATGGATGCAAGTTGATTTTTGTTGTGCGGACTCGGACTTGGACACGGACTCTAGGTTGTCTCGTGCATGCACAGGAGTGTTCGGGGGTAGGCGTGGACTGGCACACTACTATGCTGATTGTGGGATGATCTAAAATATCAAACTCTATTTTTGAGTATTAGTATTTTAGTCCCACATCGGATAGGAGAAAAGGTGAAGGTCTCACTCCACTTAATAAATAGAGCCCCTTGGCCTCCTTTGGAATATGTACCAAGAAGAGAGTTAAGGAAGTCCGTAAAGTCCATGAAGCCCGTTCAAGTCTCAAATATTAACTTACGAGCGTTCCAGAAGTTCTTCGTGAACTTGCTGGTTCTTGGAAGCAGATCATGGTGGAACGAATCTTGCTTTGAGCAACGGTGATCTTTATCACCCCAGCAAGAACCTTTTTTCTTCTTCTTTCTTCTCTTTTCTCTGAGTTGTAACTCAGTTCTGTCCGTCAGCAACTGCGGTTGCGAGAAAGAACGTGAAATTTATTTTCTGATTATTGTTGCTTTTGTAATCAGATTTATATTATAGTGTTCCTCGTGGATCTCGAAAATAATCAGAAGGGAAACGTTTGTTTGAACCTCTGATCTCGACTTCTATTTCTACCATCTTTGATCAAGTCCCGAGACTAACACTTTATGTTTAATTGGAGAAAACCATACCTTCTGGAGAAGTTGTCGAGGAAGGTGAATAGGTTGGATGCTCCACCAAGTGACGGGACAAGAGTGGGACCCTAAACATCCGAGTGAACATAATCTAGGGTTCCTTTTGTCTTGTGAATCGTTGTTACGAAGCTAATCCTCCTCTGTTTTCTATTTAAACAATGTTCATAAAAGGTCAAGGGATGTAACTTTATGTTTTTCCAGCAACCTTCTTTTCCTAAACATGGTCGTGCCCTTTTCACTCGCTTGGCTAAGTCTCATATGCCATAACAAAGACATCAGAATCTGAAATATACTTATCTTGGGTGACTGTGGATCCTTGGACTACATAAAGCTTACCAATTTTGAGGACTTTCATGAAAACAAGAGCGTCATATGGGACTTTTACAACTCCACCTCCTTCCGAGTATGTGTAGCCCAAAGGGTCGAGTGAGTACAATGAGATCAGGTTCCACTTCAATTAGGGTACATTCCACACATTAGTAAGATCTCTACAAATCCCATCATGCATTTTAATTTTATCCAGTACCAATAACACGATAAGAAACATTGTTACCCATTACGACAACTCTACCTTCAAATGAAGTGTATGTAGATAACCACTTTTTGAAGGGTGTCATGTGATAGGAACATCCGAAGTCTAGCAACGACTCAAATTTTCTGGATTGAACCTTCCGCTACAAGAAAAACCTCTGAATCTAAATTTTTGGCAACAAAAGAGGCTTCACCTTGCTCCTTGTTGGATTTATACACTCACCCTTTTGTTGCAATTTGTTCTTGTTGGTGTTTTGCCTTAGAGACTAGAAAGATAGTCCTACATTGCCTATGCCAAATGGATTGTATCTCTATATAAAGATTTGTTTGTGTTGAAAGAATCACATGGGGTGTGGAGAGCAAATGAGTGTCATGTGGGTGCCATGTGGAGGTATTTTTCTAGAGAAAAGAAGGCTAACTCCACAAACAAGCATGCATGTCTTATGTCCTGCTCATGAGATTATTTTCCTACGGAGCTAAGCAGGGGCTTTGCGACTCGAACTCGGGCCCAAGGGCGCAGAGTGGCGCTTTGTTGGCGCACTTTGCACTTTGCATCGGCGCATGGCGCTTTGTGCGCTATTTGATGTGTGAGTCGCATGCGCAGGCGCATGGGCAGGAGCATGCGCAGGCTAAGCGCAGCTATACACGTTTACGCGTATGCGCACATGCACTGCTACGTTGCTACGCTGTTGCGCTCTTGCGGTGTTGCACGTCTGTGCTGCTGCGTAGCTACGCGCAGGCGCACGGGCTGAGTGGGCGCAGGACGTAAGTGGCTGGTTGGAAGATTTGAGCGGTTATGGAATGATTGAGTTAATTATTCAAATCCATCTTTTATGAGATTTGAATTTAATTCATTCAAACCTTTTCATTATTCGCTCCTATCTTTTCGCAACCAGTTACGGCCAGCATTAGAGATTAGGGTTTCGGTCCAACTCTATAAATACTCTCTTCGTGCTTTCATTGATGACTTACTTAGAAAAAAGAGACGAAAAGAGTTACGCCGCCGCTGCCATTGGAGTCCATTGGAGTTTAGCAAGTTCGTGAAAGGAGGTGACAGCGAGCGTTCCAGAAGTTCTTTAGAACTTGCTGGTTCTTGGAAGCAGATCGCAATAGGGCGAATCTTGTTTTGAGCAACTGTGATCTTCATCACCTAGCAAAGTTGTCTTCATCAACTCCGGTTCTCACAAAGAGACCGAGTCATCAACCTCGTATCTCACAAAGAGAACGAGTATTCATCTTCGTGTTTCACTAAGAGATCGGAATTTCTATTTAAGATCTGTTTCGGGAATAACAATCTCAAAACAAGATTCAGATCTAATGGAAAACAACCGTACAAATCTTCTCGACACAAGTTTTAACAAACTTGAGAAGTTTGACGGAGAGCATTACAATGTCTGGAAGAGAAAGGTCAGCCTTAATCTTCAACTCGTGAGCGTCGACTACGTGTTGACAGATCTTGAGCCTTTGATTTCAGAGGGTAAAAATGCTCAAAGGGTTACTGAAGCCACTGCTTTGCAGTCAAAGTGGAGGAGAGATAACAACATCTACACGTTGTTATTCTTGAACTCTATGGAGGACTCTCTAGCGGAGTCGTACAACAAACAGTTCAATGCAAAGGACGTCTGGGAGTCTGTAGAAAATTTCTACAAGGCAAATAAAAACAGAAAGAAGATCCACGTGACAGAAAAGGTCTAGAGATGCGATTTGAGGATGACAAGACCGTGCTGCCTCAAGTCAAAAAATTTCTCAAGTTACGTCAGAAACTTGAAGATGACGGCATGCCCTTGGTCGATGCTTTTGTCGTCGGAGTATTGTCGCCAAGCTTCCATCTGGGTGGAGCAACTTCATCGCGAACATATACCGCAAGAAGATGGAGATGGATCTTGAGCGCCTCTTGCACTGCATACATGTTAAAGAAGAGTTGAGAGCTCAACTCAAAGTGGACACCTTGTCCAAACAGATGGCCAAGACAAACAGGTACAAGGAGAAAACTCTAAAGGAAAGCAGAAGGCTCCCTACAATAAGAAGAAGGACGTTCACCATCTGAAGCTGAAGTCGGCTCAGTTCAAGCCCAAGTCCAAAGAACCTGAGACTTGTTTCAACTGTGGCAAGAAAGGCCACTTGAGGAGGGACTGCAAGAAAAAACCAAACCAAAAAGTGCAAGGTGAGACTAACTTTATTGCTATGATTGTGCAGGCTGAATTTGCTGGTGTAGACACGGATTGATGGATTGACACTGCGGCATCGTGTCATGTTTTCTCAAAGGAGTGGTTCACCATATACCAACCTGTTTTCGAGAAGGTTATGACGGCGAACAAGACATAATCTGAAGTTCTTGGGATCGGAACGGTGGTACTGCAAATGACTTTGGAGAAGTCGCTGGTGCTTCAGAAGGTGAAGCACGTACCTGCTATAGCCAAGAACCTAGTCTCGGAAAGTCCGCTCTGCAACACAGGCTTGAGGATGGACATCAACGCTGGACAAATCGTTATGTCTTATAAAAGAACATACTTCGGGAAGACTTTTTGTACCGAAGGGATGTTCAAACTTCTTCTTCTGGTTATTACCTTGAGTTATGGCATAATAGACTAGGACATGTTCATTGTAAAAGAATAAACAAGATGTCTAGTCTAGGACTTATCTCTAAATGTGGGGTAAGGAGTTGAAGAAGTATGAGGTATGTGTGCAGATAAAGATCACTAGAAAACCGTTCAAGTGGGTGAATCGAAGTACAGATCTTCTGGA
The DNA here is from genome assembly GCA_029216955.1 of Iris pallida. Classification (NCBI taxonomy): domain Eukaryota; kingdom Viridiplantae; phylum Streptophyta; class Magnoliopsida; order Asparagales; family Iridaceae; genus Iris; species Iris pallida. The sequence continues at coordinate 17,262,760 of JANAVB010040817.1, read as the reverse complement.
GTTGGTACACTCAGATATCTGTGACTTCAAACAGTTCTCCACAAAGGCCGGGATGAAGTATTTCATTACTTTCATCGACGACTTCTCAAAGTACGCGTTCGTTTATGTGCTCAAGTCTAAAGATGAAGCGTTTGAGAAGTTTAAGAACTTTAAGGCTGAAGCCGAGCGTCAAACCGGACAACTTAAGAGACTTAAAAGTGATCGAGGTGGAGAGTATAGATCTCATGAATTCGTATCGTTATGCAGAGAACATAGAATTGTCAACGAGACGACTGCTCCGTACTCACCTCAATCTAATGATATTGCAGAAAGGAAGAACAGAACGTTAACAGAGATGATAAACTCGATGTTGTTGGCTGCGGGTCTTCCAAATTGCTCTGGGGTAAAGTAGTGCTTGCGGCTACATTCATACTGAGCAGAGTGCTGCATGAAATTTGGGAAGTCACTCTTCATGAACTCTGATTCAAGGTCAGACCCAACTTGAATGTCATTCGAGTGTAGAGGTGTTTGGCGTATGTGAAGCTTCCAGATTTGAAGATTCAGAAGCTGGGAACAAGAACTACGAAGACTATATTCCTGGGTTTTGCTGATAAGAGTGATGCTCGAAGGTCCCGTAATATTGAGTCAAATCATATCATTGAATCTCGCGATGCAGAATTCTTTGAAGATAAATTTGTAAGGCACAAAAATATTTTTCTCGCGGACGTTTCGGAGAATAGTGTGAGTGCACAGGAGGCTCAAGTTCCTTACGAAGATATAGTCCAAGAAAAAGTTGTTGCAGAAACAACTGTTGAACCAGAACTTGCAGAACTAGTGCCTAAGCGAGTGAGGAGACAGAAGGACTTAGGAGAAGATTTTGTTACCTATCACGTGGAAGAAGATCCGCTTACCTATGATGAGGCGATGAAGACCAGAGACGCTGTCTTCTAGAAGAAGGCTATTAATGATGAGTATGACTCAATAACCTCCAACAACACGTGGGTGTTGGTCGATCTGCCTGAATGAGCAAAACCAATCGGATGTAAATTGATCTTCGAAAAGAAGATGAAGGCCGATAAAACTATTGACAAGTTTAAGGCAAGATTACTTGCCAAGATATTTTTTCAGAAACATGGGATCGATTATTTTGACATATATGCTCCAGTAGCGCGGATGACGACCATAAGGATGTAGATTGCTCTGAGCACAATTCACAAGCTAGTAATTCATCAGATAGATATTATGACCACTTTCCTGAATGGTGAATTGACCGAAAAGATTTACATGTAACAACCAGAAAGATTCGTCGTCAAGGACCTCGAAGACAAAGTCTGCAAGTTGGTAAAATTTTTGTATGGTCTGAAACAAGCTCCCAAGATGTGGCATAAGAAGTTTGATAAAGTCATAAGATCAAACGACTACATGGTCAGCGAGACGGACAAGTGTGTGTACACAAAGTTCGCTGACGGAAGAGGAGTTGTCGTTTGTCTGTACGTAGATGACATGCTGATCTTGGGTACAGATCTAGCAAGTGTCACTCAGACAAAGAAGTTTCTCTCATCTAAGTTCATCATGAAGGACTTGGGGAAGCTGACGTCATCCTAGGGATAAAGATCATCCGGACGAAAACTGGAGTGGCATTGTCACAGTTTCATTATATTGAGAAGATGCTTACACGCTATGGATATCAGGATCTTTCAGGAATCGATACGCCATATAGGTGTGACAAGAAGCTGAAGTCAAATCCAAGGAAAAACGTCCGACAGTTGGAGTATTCAAGCATCATCGGGAGTTTGATGTATGCGACTACTGCCACAAGGCCTGACATAATTTTTGCCATGGGGATGCTGAGTCGGTTCACGAGCAATCCAGCCAGGTGTGGAGCACTGAAAAGCTGTGAAGAGGGTTATGAGGTACCTAGTGAGGGTAAAGCCTCGGCTTCGGGCCAAGTTACAGCGACGTAGCACCGCACATAGGCAAGAGGGCCTAATGTTGTATAATAAAGAGTGGTAGGCAGCACTACAAAGAGGCTAGACCTCATGTTACAGTGGGTAACACTACATGAGGCAGGTTTGCAAGCTATGTCACGGCGGGGTAACACCGCAAGGAAGCAAAAGGCTTCATGCTGGATAGTTTGGTACTACAAAGAGGCTGGATCTCATGCTAAAGGTGATATGACACCACATGAGGCAGTGCCTCGACTTCGGGCCATGTCATAGCGGTGTAGCACCGTAAGAAAGAAAAATGCTTCATGCCAGAGACTCTTTAAAAGAACTCACATAGAGTATATGGATAGAGATGTAGGTCATCTCTTGAGAAAATTTTTGTAGACACGCAAGATATATACACCAAAATCAGGCTGGCTCAAGGTCTTTAATGTGCAGCCAGAAGCACAGTTGATGTCATTATGTGAGTGGAAAGAATTATAGTTTTGGTGTAGAATTCAAGGCTTAGTCCATTTTTATGTAATGTTGCTATTTAATCCATGCAGGAAGATTCAAGTCGTAGCAACATCTATCATAATGCATGATGGACAATCACTGTAGGAAACGCTCAACCCATATATAGAGATATGTGGGAGATTGCTGGTGTTTTGCCTTAGAGACTAGAAAGATGGTCCCACATTGCCTAGGTCAAATGGATTGTATCTCTATATAAAGCTTTGCTTGTGTTGAGAGAATCACATGAGGTGTAGAGAGGCACATGGGTGCCATGTGGGTGTCATGTGGAGGTATTTTTCTAGAGGAAAGAAGGTTAACTACACAAACAAGCATTCATGCTTTTTGTCATGCTCTTGGAATTATTTTCCTATGGAGCTAAGCCCCGAAGGGACTTAGCGGCTCGGGCTCGGCTCGGACTTTGGGCTCAAGGATGCAAAGTGGCGCTTTGTTGGCGAACTTTGCAGTTAGCACGTCAGCATCTGTGCATGGCGCTTTGTGCGCTATTTGATGCATTCGTGCGCTCGTCTTATGTGCGAGTTGCATGCACAGGCGCATGGACAGGAGCATGCGCAGGAGGCGGATGATGTGGCTGATTGGAAAATTTGAGCAGTTATGGAAAGATCCATCTTTTACGGGATTTGGATTTAATTTATTCAAATCTTTCCATTATTCGCTCCTATCTTTTCACAATCAGTTACGGCCAGCATTAGAGATTACGGTTTCGTCCCAACTCTATAAATACTCTCTTCGTTCCTTCAATGACGACTTACTCAGAAAAAAGAGACGAAGAGAGTACGAAGAGAGTTACGCCGCCGCTGCCATTGGAGTTCAGCGAGTTCGTGAAAGGAGATAACATCGAGCGTTCCAGAAGTTCTTTTGAACTTGCTGGTTCCTGGGAGCAGATCGCAGTAGGACGAATCTTGCTTTGAGCAACAGTGATCTTCATCACCCCAGTAAAGTTGTCTTCATCAACTCCGGTTCTCACAAAGAGACCGAGTCATCAACCTCGTATCTCACAAAGAGAGTATTCATCTCCGTGTCTCACTAAGAGATCGGAATTTCCATCTAAGTTCTGTTTCGGGAATAACAGGTCTTAAGCTTGTAGAATTCAGTTTTTATGTGTTCCATCCTCTTGCAGTAGTTACAAATGACGTACTTTGACCTTGATTTTGACCTTGAGTTGCTTCTAAAACCCCTTAACATAGATCTTCCTCTAGCGGTAAGGGTCTGATCACTTCACTGTTACCTTGTTCATTGTTGTTAAGCTCCTTGGTTAGGAGCTCTTTTAAAAATAGAGTTGTTTTGACCTCTTGTAGGGAGATCATGTCCTTGCCATAAATCACCATCTCCCTAAAATTCATGTAAGAGAAAGGTAAAGAACATAAGAGCATCAATGCTTTATCTTTATCTTCAATTTTAACGTCCATATTTCGAGATCCATAACAAGATTACAAAGTTAATGAAGATGCTACTTAATCGAGGTACCTTCCTCCATACAGTAACACTCACACTTTGAAGATAATTTTGACGGTTTTTGAACCGATCCTCTATCCTCTATCCTCTATTTACAGGGTGGAAGAGGAGAAAAAAAATTAAAATAGATCTTTGATTTTTAAACCACCAAATAACAACTAAAGAGAACCTCTACCAAAAGCAACCTCATCTTTGAGATAGAAACCAATAATCTGGTTGCAAACTCACCTTGATTTGAGGAGCAAAACTATCTGAATTGAATTTCAGTCAATCTAACATGTACATATTTGCATCGTATTGATGAAAAGGAGTAGCTATCTACATCTCTATTCAAGTTGAAGCCATCATGAGAATTGATAGCTGTGTTGCAGATGAATGAAACTTGTCTAAGTTTCTAATGACCATAACATCTTCTTAACTAATTAACCTGTGGCAACTAAACTAGAACCGTTGGACATGGGATTTTAACTTGTATGTGAGCATGAAATTCAATTAATTGTCTTGTATTCTTAACTTTTAAATTCGGTTTATTAGGAGATTTGCAACCTGTTTCCATTATACTGTTATGTTTGCATATTTCAAAAGTCGAACTATGAGATTAGAACTTGAAGGTTGAACTTGAAAGGTCATATGGTACTACTACTGTTTACTTGTCCTAAGATAAGGTTACCAAATTTATTGTGGCATTTTTCTATTGCTGTTCCTTGACTTGTTGTATCTGACTAACTTTTCTTCCATTACCACCTAAAACCTCAGTTTGTGCCTTGGGGGAATCAGTAAATCAGAAGGCCGAGTCCACAACAGTACCTATCCCGACCTACTCCCCTCCCGAAGGCAACACCACGTTCGTCGATGGCACCACATGGTGTGTTGCCCTCCCTGGTGTTTCTGAAGCGGATCTCCAGAGCTCCCTGGACTGGGCGTGCGGCCTGGGAGCAACCGATTGCTCTGCGGTGCAGCCTGGCGCGCCATGCTTTGAACCGGACACCCTCCTTTCTCACGCCTCCTACGCCTTCAATAGTTACTACCAGGTGAACGGGAACTCTGATGTAGCTTGCAACTTTGGAGGGACTGCAACCATTACTAAGAATAATCCCAGTAACCTCCCTATCTTATAATCCATCACATTCTAATGTTAGCTTCTTTTGTCATTGGAGTTGTGACTTTTTGTGTGTGTGTTTCACAGGTTATGGATCCTGTCAGTATGCTTCTTCCGAGTGAGTATTAGTTATGTTATTTCCTTTGCCCATAATATTTTGAAAACTAGTGAATAACTTGATGATTAAGAACATGATTCAAGATTTAGGAAAACTGGTGTCGTGTCCATCTTGTTGGCCAAAAAATGCCGCAGAAACAACACCAATCCACCTGAAGATAACAAACACTTAAGGCAACAGATTAAACACTGTATATGTTCAGTGACTATGTTACCTGGACAAGTCTTAATCTATATATCTCAATAATACAAGATTGTTAAAGTATATATGTTGAACTCTTTGTCCCTAAGTTCAAACCCTCACAAATCCCAAGAAGAAAGAAGAAGATACACAATAAAATCACTCACTCAATCCTGTGACGATCTCCTTGAACGAAGAAGACGATTCCCTGAACAGATCTTCCCTTTCAACTGTCTTGAAGAGCGAGTCCTAAGAGCAAAGTATGGACTTTCTATTAGATTCTTGTGGACTCTTGACTCCCTTTAATCTCCTCTCTTGAGCTTCTGCGAGCAACTCTCCTTAACCTATTTATATATGTTTAAAAAAAAAAAAATTCAAATTTAGGGTTGAAAATTTTCTAAATTAGTCAAACAATAATTCAGGCCGTCCAAATTAGATCACACGGTAACACATATTGATGGATCAACTTCTGAATCGAATTCCAACAGGCGGTATACCGTAAGACCCTCAAAATAGGTTCTGGAACGGAACCCTCAAAAACCGGTATACGACATGTATACCACGGTATATCGTTGCTACTGTTTTGACTCTAATTCGAGTCCCGGTTCAACCACCAGTCCTCCATTGCCTGTTTCCTGACGTCCAAACTATTCTTTCACACACCTCGAATCGTGGCTGAACCCAACACTACAACATAGTTCAAGATCACTAATTATGCATCTTTGGTTTTCTTTTTGTCTAATCATTTTATGTCGTTTATCATAGCAACCCTAAATTTGTTGCTCCTTTATGGCAGATTTGCGAAATGTTCTAAATATAATTTTGTTCATAGCAACCTTTCAGCAAATATCTGACCTATTTATTTGATCTCTCCAGGCCATCATTGGCTTTCTCAATACACATGAGTCAAAGGAGTTTGGCATTGAAGATATTGGCAATTTTGATCCTTCTGTATATAAAATTTGTCATCTGATTATGCTGCAGAGGAGAGATTTTTTTCTTTTTTTTTCTTTATTGGTTCTCCCATCCGGCAAGATGCAAATGCAAATTTTGTGACTGTCTATTATCAAACTTAAAATGTTGTATGTATACTTGGCTTGAAAACCACTCAAAAGTAAGCCGTCCCGTTTGTATATCATGCAAGTTAATAATTTTTTAAAATTATTATAATTAACTATCACCAATATTACTTGGTTACATCTAGGGGTGGCGATTTTGTCCTCATACCCTCTACCCTAGCCGGGTACCCTGCACCCTCAGGTGCCCACGGGTACCCTCTACCCTTCGAGGGCAAGCCCTACCCTTACCCTCTTGGAATTAGGGTAGGGTAAGGGTTTTATTCTGTTACCCTAGTGCAATTACCCGGGTACCCGTCCTACCCGCCCTACCCTCTGCCCTGTAACCCTACCCTGAACCCTACCCTACCCTGAATCACTACCCTATCCACTACCCGTTAACCCTAACCCTACCACTAGCCGTCTAGGCTCTAGCCCCCTCCTGTAAATCTGTGCTTTGTAATTTTGTATAGTCCCACTGCCATAGTATTACTACTACTTGTAGTTTTTTGTAATTAGTACTTAGGATTAGGAGAACTACATGGTGCTTGATCCTAAGGAGTCAGGTCTAGCCCCCTCCTTGGGTATGTAGGCAGTCCAGGTTCTACTATATAACTGGGTTCAGCGCCTTTAGTAAAAAAAAAATATTCTCCCTATTATTTCTTGTTAAGTTGTTATGATTTTTGAATGCTGTCAAAATCTGAAAAAAATGAAATGGAAAGAAAAAATATTCCCCCCCCCCCTGTTTAGTAGCAAAAAATTTGATTTTCAAAGTTAAAAAAATGAAATGGCAAGGGTAATATCCTTACCCTCCCTACCCTGACCCTCAGCTACCTTGTGAGGGTAAAGGGCAAGGACGGGTAATGGGTATTGATTTTTTGGAAGAGGGCTACCCTACCCTACCCTCATGACTCCCCTAGGGTATCAAAAAAAGGTCAATACCCTACCCTACCCTGCCCTCTTCCTGCCCTTACCCTACCCTACCCTACCCATCGCCAGCCCTAGTTACATCCTCACGTATAAATAATTTAAGGGATAATTTAGCAAATGCCCCCATTCTAAATGTTGAAACTAGCATATACCCCCACTATTTTATTTATCTAACAAATACCCCCATTTTTTTATATAAAATAATAAAAAATTAAGATATACCCCCACTCTTTTACATAGGAGTGGGGGTGTTTGCTAAATAAAAAAAATAGTGGGGGTATATGCTAGTTTTAACATTTGAAATGGGGATATTTGTTAAATTATCCCATAATTTAAATTGCTTATGACTAATTATAAAAATAAAGGTTTTTTTTTATTAAAATATATTCAATATTTAAACTATATTTAAACTAACTATATAGTATTATCTAAATATATATCCAAAATCCTACAAAGAACATATTTTATTTAAAATATATTCAATATTTAAACTATATTTAAACTAATTATATAGTATTATCTAAATATATATCCAAAATCCTACAAAGAACATATTTTATTTAAAATATATTCAATATTTAAACTAAATATATGGTATTATTTAAATATATATTCAAAGTTCTAATTTAATTTTTTAACAATTTTTTTTATGTAGGTACCATGCATGTCCACGTTACTGGCAATATATGTACCCTTGTTGCGATGACAATAGAAAATTTAAGTAGATTTCAGTCTTCTCAACTCCTAATTAACCTTGTCGCCAAAGGACGTACAGTCGGAAAAAAATTCGGGACGACAAAAGTACGATTATAAATCGGCTCATTACAAATAAAATACGTTCAAAAATTCGGTTAAAAATTCGAAAAATAAAAATATTGATGTTAGAAACTTCATATTCTTAAATATGTTATCAAACTTGGTTAATTAAACAGGTTTCCACCACGTTTTTTTGTGCCAAATTTTTTAATAATTTATACGGAACGCGTTTAAAATTTTGCATGCTTAAAATTTACGTACTGATTTGAATCTATCTAAAGTACACAATTATTATACGTTTATGAAAGATACGAAAAAATTTGCGTATAATACGAGTTTTATTTGGGTGATTGCTAACAAGGGTGTAGACTATCAATAACAAAGCACTAGGAAAATGAAGAACAATAACATGAATTATTTGGTAAATTATATGCCCTCTCACTCATGTTCTCATATATGCATTGCAATTGCTTGTATATTTATATTGCTGGTAAGGGACATCATTAGTATTTGGAGGTGTTTATTGAGATACATATGGCAAATCAAATTTGATTTCACAGTTGTGCAAATCTAATTTCTAATTTTGATTTCCGACAAATAATTTTGTTTGTATATATATGTTTTGGACCACCCCAAATGGGTGCATGTATGACAGGTGTTGTACTACATGTCCGGGGGAAATCAATTGTCCGTAAACTAATTTTTGTCGGTCGCAGCGGGTTGCTGGACTCCGAAAGGCCAAAACAAAATTGACAATCACTAAATATGGTTGATAATACTTTAGAATTTCTAAGAAAAAAAGAGGCTAATGTCTAGTTGTACAAATAATCATGGACATTAACATGGACCTGAAGTTCTATGTCTAAATAACTTACAAACACCAACATGAATGTTGGTATTTTATAGTTGCATATATTTTAAAATTGTAAACCTCATATGAATTAGAAATTTCTAAAGTTTATGCCATCAGTTTTTCTAATCCGTAGGGTGACTATGGATGTTTGGTTGTCCTACCAACTATCAGAGACCTGAGGTTCTATAAACATACTTTCATTGACAGTTTACAATGCTGCTACACATACCATCCTTAAGAATATGATATTCTTCTCCAACAAGAATACTAGATCAAACGTAGTATCCACAATAGTTGGTCTTGATCACATTAATTAAAGGCTCCGACAGAGATAGTTTACCCGACAGATGCATAATATCCATAATTATAAAAGAATTTTTTTGAGTTTGAAGGGTGTAAGGACAAATGAGTATTATATTAAAACTCTGAGCAAATGAAATAAGGAATATATTGTGTAGTCGTTATTCTAGAGAACCACAATTTAGTTTGAAGTTAGTATAGAGAACCATAAGTTAGTTTAAGGAACCATAAGTTCATCTAAATAGATTCTCCAAATATTTACTAGGGATATACATCACACACATTGGGGATGTCAAGTCACATACTACGTTAAGCCAGAAGCTCAATCATAATGGTCCATTGTGAGCTAGAAGCTGAATCATCCTATAACTTTGGAACTGTGGCATGATCAAGACATCTCGGGACAATGATGATGAGAATTATCATAGCTAATTCGTGTGATCAACCCTTAGCAAATGACATCAAAACTAATGGTCAACTAGGTTTCTTTAACCTCAAGAAAATTTAATTCTAAACCATCAATCCTGAAGATTGTATCTGAATAGTAAGTAGCCTATTTTCATTTAGAATTACATTATTTTTAGATTTTATGGCTCATGTTGATATTATTTAAAACTGTAATATTGGCATCTATATTTTGTGAATTATAGTAAAGAGAATTTATATGTTCATTTTCTAAGATTATTAAATATTTTAGGTATGAGATATATTTAACATAAAATTTGCGTTCTATCACTTTGATAAGACGAATTCCCGCCTTTAGGGGAAGATAGGAGGAAGATAAATGTCGTGTTCCAGAAGAACGTCGTGAATTATCATCCAAGAAGAACGTCATGAATCATCGTTCCAGAAGAACGTCATGAATCATTATGGCATACTTTCATTTTATCTAATCTTGATTAAATTAGAAGAAATTATCCTTTGTATTTCATTACAAAATGAATTATTAGATCCCTACTCAATGCCTTTAATAACGCTACATAAATAGCTATACCAACTATGAATGTACCTTCTATAATAAAAGTAAATATCATAAGAACCAAATAAAGACAAAAAATAAATTGATTCTACATTAAGAACATGTAAGAACTAAAGATTCTAAAGATACAGCACACCATAAGAAGACTTAATAATATACAACACTCAAAATACTCTTGAAAAAACATCTCCATTAGAAAAAAGTTAATGATGATCTGGAAGATGTCATGAACCAAAGATCAAATTCTCAATGTATATCACTCCAGTCAAGGATATGTCTCAGATCCCAAAAGAGATTGGGAAAGAGGTACTGGTACCCAAAAAATTTATGTTTAGACATATTCAGGAGAAATTTGGAATCATTTTTTGTCATATATAAAATTACCAATAAGAATACAAAATGTGATGAATAAAGGATGAAACTGAACCACGAATATCCTTGAAAAAAAAGATAACATGGGCCAAAAATAGAAAGATGTGATACCTCTCGCATAATGTGGAGTGTTCAGTCCTACAATACAAAATCTTAAAAAAAAAGAATAAACCTGGTAGATTTTAAATGGATGTTTGTAATAAATAAAAGGATAAGATTCAAATATATAGAGTAATGTTAGCTCAGGGACTCTCAAAATAATCATATATAGATTATGAAGTAATATATTTCCTGTCATGATAACCTAGACGATAAAATAAAATTCTCGAAGGATTTAAATTGCCAAGTATATCCCCGGAGGATTTTTAAATTACCAAGATATTCCCGAAGTATTTGAAAAAGAGAAATATATGGACTAAAATCATCCGGAAGGATGTGATAGACTCATTGAGTATATGTCTAGGAAAGGATATAATAATGATCCTAAAGATCTAGTTATATTTGTGAAGAAATTTTTCTAAACGAATTCGTCAAACGATCGTCTATGTGCATGACAATATCTCTTGAAGAGATTGAAAGTATCCCCTGAAGAAAATATCTCATGAAGAGATAATCTCCTGAAGCGATTGAAAATATGATAGTATCCTTGGTAGAGATTAGAAATAATCTCCAGAAGAGATCTCCTATAATCTCCCGGAGAGTTAATCTTAATTTTTCGAAGAGATAAACTTAATCTCCTGAAGAGATAATCTATAAAGAAATAATCTCTCATAGAGATAAATCTTCCGAAGAGATTTAATATGGGTAGTTATCAATTGCTCGGTATACCTATAATGGTTAGGTCAATGGGATCATTACAAAATCGAAAAGAATAAAAGAACATGCTTTGGGTCTACCATATTTAAAGAATATAAATACAAATTCTTTATATATTTATGTGATCCTTCTAATATGAACATATACAGATACTGGAATGACATAAGACACATAAATCATTCTTGATTTAATTTATATGAATATTTTGATCTTCTGAGATATGTAGATACAGGGTATTTATTTGATCCTCTTTAAAGGGGGATATCACAAACATATATGGTATGTTTTTTTAGACAATGTTGTAGGTATTTCGAAGATAAGTAAAGCAAATCATTGCAACAATCTTATCAAATCATTTTTGCACTTAATGAAGGAAACAAAGATGGTGCATGGTTATGATTTCGACAGTTCAATAATTAGGGATAGTTGCAAGCTTCCAGGAATAACCAATAATCCTACAAATACTCGTTAGAATATGAGAATAATGTATATAAATGTATAGGCAAAGAAAGGGTGAGATATAATATTCAACTGTATTAAGGGGTTGACTTTTCATTTATATTGAGGTAAGGACTAAATTTAATTTTTATAATTTGAGAGCGTCCTGAAGATGCATGTATCCTGAAGATTCTATTGGAGACATCTTGAAGTATGTCTTTGCGCATTGTACTCTTTTTCTTCGATAAAAAATTTTCCACTAGGTTTTCCTTCGAAAGGTTATTAACGAGACAGTGTAATTCAAACCCACTTGGATTCCTGAGGAATCATATTCTTGACGAATATTATTGTCCTCTTTTCTTTTCTATGTATTTTTTCGAAATATGAGTTTTTTCTTAGAAAAACTTTTATTGAAACAATAATTAAAGTGGGCATCCAAGGGGAGTGTTGTGATTAGGATAAATTTAAATATGGATGTCTTATCCATATACACAACAACCTCTATCATATTATCTTTATATGACAATTACTTTTTAGTCGGCTACAATTTCTTTTCTTCCTCTCTCATTTTTATAACAATTACTTTTTAGGAATTTACATATCATACACCACTCCAATGATGACTCCATGAGCGGATTTGTATGGTTTGTATCTGTATAGCTGAACCCCCATCGTATTTATGTATGACCAATGTATGGACACACATAGGGGTGAGCATATTTCAGTTTTGAAACCGAAATCGACCCGAACCCGAACTGACCCGATTTAACAAGTCGGGTCGGTTTTGAAATTTTTGGTCAGATTTTGGTTTTAAGTGAAGTACATCTCGGTTTTTTTCGATTCGGTGGTCGGATTTGGGTTTCGGTTATCGACCCGATCCGAAAATCGAAATATATAATTACCATTTTAGCCCTTTCCTCACACATATACAGAAGAAAACCTAATGTTTTCTCTATCCTCTTCATTTTTTAGATCTGCCGCTCTCTCAGAGTCTCTCTCAGGAGAAAAACGATGCTGGTACATAGTTATTTTGAGGAGGAAGAGCTTTTAGTAGGCCAACCAAAAGCAATGAATGGCATTTACTTTACATTAAATTGTTGTAAAAGTGTGTACTTGTAAAGTGGTTTTTTCTATTTGTAAATTGATTTTTTTTTTTTATGTTGTATTGTAAATTGGTACATTACGTGGTGTCTGTATTGTAATTCCACAGCATTATGCAAAGTGGTGCCTATGGTGTGCATTATGTAAACTGGGGCCTAATGCCTACGTTGTAAAATGGTGTCTATGTTTTATTGGAGGTCAAGCATAATATTTTATGAAATAATTAAATCAGTTGCCAGCAAACTGGTGCTTATGTAGAATGGTCTCTTTGAAAAATTTCAAATTTGCTTATAAATTATATGTTCAGGCCTGGCCCGGTCCACTGGCCCGTGAAACTTATAAACTTATATAATTACAGGCATGGCCCACTCGCCCAGTGAACAGAACCGACCGAAAACCGATTCGGTTCTTTTCGATTCAGTTTTTTCGGTTTTATCACAAAATGGTTCGATTTACGATTTTAAAATTTACGGTTTTCGATTTTGTCGGTTTACATAAAATCGGTTCGATTTGAATCGAACCGGACCGAACCGTTGCTCACCCTTAGACACACAACAATCTCCAGGCTTGTTGGAAAGTTCTTGATTCCATCATTGCGGTATGGAATAAAAAATCAAAATCCGTGTACACACACACATACTAGTAGCTAGCAAAGCTGAAAAAACAAATTATTTCTTCCAACTATGCTGAGAATTATATATATTGGAGCGGATCAAAAGCCCCTAGGGAAAGTCCCGCCCCCTGCACCATTGGATGGGGGGCCTGCATTGGCCGCACGCGCTCCAGCTTAATCCAACGGTCGAGGGCAACGAGGCTAGCGGTTACGCATAAATTGAGAATCAAATCTCAGGAGGAGAATCAGGAACGTGTATGAGACGTGTTGAATGAGTAGTAGCGGTTACGCATAAATTGCGGGCTCACTCCCAAGAGAAAATACAAAAAGTAGGGTCGTGTCCCGCCTACGCGCGAGGCTAAACGGCCCGGATTTGCACCCCCCCTGCGCGTGCGACGTGCCCTCACATGCGCATTAAGGTTTTCTGGAGCTTCCCTCCAAACCGGGTGCATTCTAGCCCATTGCCCCCCGGGCGCGCGAGCACCCCTCTTACTACCCACTCATCACAACCATGTAGAAGGAGTAAACATATATATACCCACTCACAAGTGTAGGTTTTAAGCGATGTGGGACTAAACAAAAGTCTCTTTCCTTTTGTCTATGGTGTATTTGAAATACTTACAAAGTGGAACTAAACCAAAAGTTCCAACAATCCTCCACTATTTCAAAATACACCACACATGCTATGTCTATACCGACTACACCTCCCCCACATATTTTGAAATATGTGGTTGTCTCATCTACTAGCCGTAGCACGAACACAATGCCTAAGTACTGGTGCCTTTCAGCTATGAACCAGCCATTAGGATAGCAATACTTGTTCACAGGAGGTTGGTGAAATAAGTTTCTATGAACCAACAACCTTAAATGTGAACAGAGGACTCGCATCCACATTGTAATTCTTAGTACTTCACTGTTCTGCGATTTTACGTTTTTTGGCCCTGCGCTGATTCCTGGTTTTTCATGAGTGCTCTAGAAAGCCTGCCAAAGGCTTTCATAGGAACCGACCCAGTTCCTCGATCACTCGTATAGGTAGATTTCCATCAAGTGTGTACTGCAGTTTAGACACACCACCTCAAGATTTGGGATATGGATTCTATTAAGAGCAAAGCTCAACCTTCTCACTGCAGTAGTTGTATTCATAAATACAGTACTATCTCGTCATAGGAATGGAACATCTCAAATACAATAGTCGATAGTACACAAAAACAACCAGTGACTTGTTCTTACCCCTATGAACCTAAGTCATGGGATCACCAATCAAATAGGTGGGGTTACCATCACTCTTGTTTTCTGTTTTAGGCATAAGTCCCATTCCCCTCGACGTATCTTCCAGCTTGAACCAAAAGTGACACAGAGATCAGATTGCAGCGAATGTCAGAAACATGCAGTATATTACCCAGTGAAAGGGTTTTCCCAGAAGTCAGGTTGAGAAGAACTGTGCCTTTTTCCAGGACGGGTACAGGCCTAGAGTCACCCATATAGAATCGTTCTTCTCCATCTTTCACTTAGGTGTACTCTGAGAAAGACTTTAAGTCACCACAGATGTGACAGGTTGCTCCAGAATCAATAACCCAGTCTTTTTTCTCAGCCACCATGTTCACAACAGAGACAACAACAGCAAAGACATCATCCTTCACTATATTAGCTTTCGGAGTGACATCTTTGTTGTCTCCATCCTTCTTGTGTCTGCACTGAAAAGCATGATGTCCGGGTTTTCCACAAACATAACAATTTCCTTTATTCTTCTTAAAAGGACGGGAATTGTTAGTCTTCGGAATAGAAGATTTCTTATCGGTTTTCTTAGGATTTCTCCTAAACCGATTAGAAGCAGAACTGGGATTACCTTCCACAATATTAGCCTTAGAGTCAAACTCCATAGCTAATATTGCGTCAAGTTTTCTGTTTTTCTCTTCAATCCGGACATGAATAATCACGTCTTCCAGACTCATTTGCCTCCTTTTGTGCTTCACCTTGTCCTTGTAGTCTTTCCATGATTCAGGTAGTTTCTCAACCAAACAACCAGAGACGAAAGCATCAGGGAGTTCAATATCCTCAGTTTTCAAATCATTTAAAAGAACTTGAAATTCAATGATTTGAGAAGAGATATCTCTAGAGTCAACAAACTGAAATTTCAGATAATTCCCAATAGCGTACTTTTGAGTACCAGCATCTTCGATTATATACTTCTTATTCATATTTTCCCAGATTTCATAAGCTGATTTATATGAATAGTATATATCGAAGATCTCATTGGAAAAGGTGTTTAGAATAGTGTATCGGCATACCTTGTTTCCTTGCTGCCACTCATCGTGCAGCTTTTGGAAATCATCGAAAGCGTTGGCAGCATCTTCTATGTTAGCCGAATCGAACTCCATAGCCGCTGGCTTTTCAGGTTCAGGTTCAGTCAGGTACTTCACATAGTTCAGCACGTCTAGGCAGACATAGATCCTCTCCCTCCAGCGTTTGAAGTGGGAACCGTTGAAAACTTCAATCTTCGAAACGTCAGGAAGCCTGGAACGAGATTGAACGGATCCAGCAGCAGCAGCGAGATCATTGTTCTGAGAAGTCATCTTTTTTTGAGATTGTTGGTGTAGAAGCTTCGTGGAACAGAACTCGGAATCGTTGAGGCGTGTGAATCACTGTCCTCAAGAAAAGATTCGCCCCTTATCGTAACTGTAAGGCTCGAACGGCGACTTTCCTCCAGGATACAACAACGAGTTACAGATAGCAGTACCTATCTGCAACCTACTATTGAACAGGGAAGAAGACGAACGACAGCATTTCTGATCTCTCTCTATTTGGTCGTTTTGGATCTCAGCGGTGTGTTCTCTAAAGTGGAGAACGAATGAATAAATAGAGTTGAAAAACTCTAATACTGTTAGATCGTGAACCAAATCTCAGGAGGAGAATCAGGAACGTGTATGAGACGTGTTGAATTAGTAGCGGTTACGCATAATTTGTAGGGTCGTGTCCCGCCTACGCACGAGGCTAAACGGCCCGGATTTGCACTCCCCCTGTGCGGGTGCCCACACATGCGCATTAAGGTTTTCTGGAGCTTCCCTCCAAACCGGGTGCATTCTAGCCCATTGCCCCCCGGGCACGCGAGCACCCCTCTTACTACCCACTCATCACAACCATGTAGAAGGAGTAAACATATATATACCCACTCACAAGTGTGGGTTTTAAGCGATGTGGGACTAAACAAAAGTCTCTTTCCTTTTGTCTATGTTGTATTTAAAATACTTACAAAGTGGAACTAAACCAAAAGTTCCAACACCAACTAGAACAAAATAGATTTATTAGGAGTATTTTGTTAAATTATTTTTTACAAATGATCAGGGATAAGAAGTCTTAGATTTCAGCATACAAAAACCAATACCTAGAGGTGCACAATGCAAGAAATGCTAAAAAAAACTTTAAATGAAAATAAAAATGAAGGCACAATAGTTTTGAAGAGACATAATGATAGTTATTATGGAAAGGACACAAATGAGCTAGACCTATGCGGTCAAGCATCGGTTCTCAAGGACCCATTAGGATCATTTACTTATTCGGCTCCTCGTAACAAAACCAACTTAACGAAATATATTATTTTTGATGAACAACATTTCACATTTGGTGAGAGTAAACTATATTTTCACTCTGTAAGTAGTATACTAAATCTTTATTTTACTAAAATTTCTAGATTTAGTAGTAGAGCAGAAGTCAAATATTTGAAAAAGACAAAAAATAGCTTTGAAAAGTTTTTAAAATAATAGTAGATCTTTCTTAACATCGGATATATGGATCAATAAACAAAATTATCCTTTTGTTTGTATCACGATATATTATTTAGATGCAAAATAGGTTTTACAAAACTGAATTCTTTATCTAAGAAGCTGAAAATATTCTATACTGGAGTTGAATCTGCGGTGCCATGTAACAAGTTTTACGTGAATATGATATTCATAATAAAAAATTAAAATTTTTAATAGTTATAGTAATAGTATTTTTGTATCAATATTTTAAATTCTAATTTCTGTATTTATTGAAAGGATGACTTTTTTTAATGTAAGAGGTGCTTGTCAGTTGTTAATTTAATTGTACAAGAATGCCTTCAATTTTTTCAAACGAATCTAAAAAAATTAGAACATGTATAATTAGTTGAACACTTCACCAACTAGACAACAAGAGTTTCAAATGTTAGTGCATGATATGGTTTGAGATTTGTTAAGAATGTACCACATAGATAAAATTCTACCTATTTAATATTGAAATTATGTATTAAATATAAAGATGTTATTACACACTATATTAATGCAAGTTCAAGTAGTGATTAATAATTAACTGAGAATGACTGTTTAATTGCTACTTCAAATTTTAAATTTTAGAAGTTTTTTACAATATTGCACGTATTTTATCTAGAATTTATTATCTAACTTATCCTTTAGTTTTAAAAAAGATCATTAAAAATTTCTCATTTATTTGTAAAATAGACATGTTCCTGATTTTGACCATGTCATTTCTAAAGTTGAAGCAAGATTTATAAAATGTTCTGTGATATACTTCTTCTATACTATTTAATTTGAGTGCAATTTTAGATCATAAAATAAAATTAGATGGTGTATTATACTGTTAGATGATTTTAATGATAATATGAACATTGAGATAACAAGTTTAAAAATAGAAATTAAAGAATATTTAGATGCTCTAATTAGTATATATGAAAAAAAAATTGTCGACCTGACCTGGTTCAATGGTTCAAGGTAGTACAAAAGGAAGAAACAAAACAATCTCCCCAACCAACACAAGAATTGTCATTGTATTTGAACTCCTAGGACGAAGATTAGGATGATTCTAGATCATATTTTTTTAATTTTAGAGTTGTGAAAAATACATAATTTTTTATTCTATATTTTCTTCTATGACACATGAGCTTCTAATGGCCCCAGTGTCTATAGTAGTATAAGAATCTTGTTTTAGTGTAGATTCAAGAATGCTAAGCAAGAAGAGAAACATGATACTATTAGATATTTTGGAAGTTTGTTTTGTATTCAATATTGGATTTGTGCGAAAAAATAGACTCAACTCTTAAGAGACTAAGATGCCGACGTTAATGAACGAGTCTTTTAATCTCTTACTATAGATAGGACTACATGAGCTGAAGAATGGAGGAAAAAAATCTTGCAGAGTTGGATCGAATTCTCTTAAAATTGAAGATATGAAGATATTGAAGACCAGAACAAAGGTTAAAAAAAGATGGACATGAAAACCGAAGACCGGAGACTAGAGACTGAAGATGAAATTTGTATTTTATTTCACTCTGTTAGTTTTTTTCTAAAAATAAGTAAAAACTTAATTAAAATTTTAAATAAAATTAATATTTTTTATTTTCATTAAATGTTTTTTTTTGTTTCTACAATTTTTAAATAGTCAAAGTCCACAGCCGACAGCCTAATTATTTTTTGATTTTTTAATAAAAAATTAAGCCAACTCGGGCCTAGCTCGCACCTGAACCGAACCCAGCCGGGTCTAGCGTGACCTGGTTCAAACCAAATTATGGGTCGGAATAGGTTTGGGGTTTAAGCTAAAATCCCGGCCCGGCATGCTTCCCAAGACCGGGCTGACCCAGTCCGGACTGGACCTTGTCGAGCCCGGTTGCAGGTTAACTATGGGCTCGAGTTGGTCCAGCCCGGCCCACTTAACAGCTGTTAGCACTGAGTGTGGTTTTATTCACACACTGAGAGCAAAAGCTCAAGTCCATTCTCTGTTTAGTCCCACATCGGCTAAGTGCTAACACTATTGTGCATATTTATTATCCTCTTCCATCTTTCTTCTTTGAAGACTTGTGTGGGTAGCCCCATGGGCCACACGCGCGCGCCGCCGCCGCCGTCCGGCCCGGCTCGGTTCCGTTCGACGCACGTAACAGGTGCGGGTACGTGCCCACACCTGCGGACGCCGAATGCCGATTCGATTTCCTCTTCGGGTTCGGGCTGAGACCCTAAAATCTTTTTTGCTCCTCTTCAGTTTTTTCTGACCGTTACACCCATTAATTTCATAATGTTCGGACCCATTAATTCTGTCCAGGTTCAATGAACCATGTGTTTAACATGTGCTTTATTTTTGTAACGTCCAAATAAATGTACATTATTTCTCTGTCCGTTAATAACTATCACCTCTTATACTTTGGATATACTGAAATCCTTTACGAATACTCTCTTCTCTAATCTTGTCTTTTTCGATCCGACCTTTTCGTTCTTCGTTGTTGCTCTGGGCAGAGCTAAGTCGGGGTCACTCTCTCTACGTCGTGTGCGGCAAGAAGAGTCCGGTGGAGCGGAGATTTTACTACTAGGGGCGTTCGGATTCAGTCTGCACATAGACCCGAGCTAACTCTTAGGGCAGTGCTACGTGCGCGACTTCCCCAGAGGCCGGTAACAATTTATTTGTTTATTTTATTTGCAGATATTTACATGAAGTGTGAAAAAATTCCAAACCTTTTAATATAATTTCTTCTATTCAGAAATATGGTCTTTATTCTATTAACAAGTTTTATTCTGTTAAAAGAAAAAAAAATGGTTAACATTATTCTGTTGTGTTAACAATATCAACGAATTGCCTTCTTCTAAAATTTGCTTACATTCATATTGTTAAAAGTTGCTTCTTACTAGCAGAATATTTGATTACAATTAGTTCTCTTAACATTTTTACTTCAAGTAAGTAGTTCCTTGTTACTAGCAGAATATTTGATTACTAGCAAAATATTTGATTACAAGTTTTATTCTGTTAAAAGTTTGCAATATATTTTTTTATTACAAAATATTTGCTTGTTTAATTACTATAATAATTGATTATTGTACTACTGTAGAAAATTGCCTACTGTAACAGAGAATTTTTTTTTTGTTTGCCTACTGGAACACCAAACAAACAATTTACTTTACCCATAGTTACTGTGAATGCTAGAAAATTGCCTACTTTCGATTTATATATTTCATTTCTATCTTAGCAAAGTCTGTTGATACTTTAAGCAAATAATTTTCATATATATTTCATTATTGTCTTACCAAAAGTTTCGTAGCAAACTTTTCATTATACTTGCTTACTGTTAAAACCATTATCACATTTTAGTGCTTAATAAGTATTCATTAAATTATTGCTAGCTAAAACCATTTACTATCTGTCAAATTTTATCACACTGGTAACAAATTTGTTACCTTGGTTAAATAATATTTCTTACTTCGACCAATACATTTGTGACATTGCTTTAATCATTTCTGATTTTAGAAATTGGTCATTCTCATAAACATTGGTGAATCAATACATTTGTGACATACTACTCTTGGACTATTTTTTTCGTTTTCCTTTTTTTTAGGAAAGGAAATAGTTATTGATTTTGCAAATCTCCTTAAATTCTAAAGTTTTTAAAGTAGAGATTTGTTTGGGTACAAGCCGAAATGGGCCTTCTGTCAACAAGACGTAAATCATCTATGCGACCGGTACTTAAGTGTTTCTAGTGAACCTCCGCTTGCTGGGATCCGGCCCCTACAGCTAACACAACCTTATCAAAACTTGAAAAGACTAAAGTTTTTAAAGGTTAATTATTAAGATAATTCAAACTATTATTCCACAATAATATTCATCCTGAGTAAATAATTTCTACATACTTTAGAAACCTATTCTCTCAAGTTCTGAAGAGGCTTAGAACAGAAAAACAGATTAGGTTAAGTCCAAAGCTAGATCTGATTCCATAGCTAAGGTAAACCCTATAGAAGTCCATGGCAAACCCAAGCCTAATCACCAAGGAGACCTCCTTCAAAGAGAAAGGCTTAAACAAGCCAGAGGCTAACATGATTCTGAATGGTTCTAGCTCCTTGAGGTCTGTAAGCTATCAACCTATAGTAAATATTTCTTACCATTCTGATGATTGGTGGTTGGATTCTGGAGCAAATGTTCATGTTTCTTTTGATCACTCTAGTTTTTCAAACTATCAGGAATCGGGTGGAGGAGGTGTGACTCTAGGAGATGGCTCAACGGCACAAGTTATGGGAAGAGGAAGAATAGATCTGAAGATGACATTAGGAAAAAATTTACCTCTCCATGATGTGCTTCATGTGCCGTCTGTCAGAAGAAACCTTGTTAGTGGATCCCTTCTTGTAGCCTCAGGATACAAAATTGTTATGGAGGCAAATAAAGTAGTTTTCTCTAAGAATGATCTGTTTATTGGAAAAGAATTTATGAAAGATTGACTTTTTGTTTTAAGTACTATGAATAAAACTAATCTTTCTTTTATTGCAAATGTTGAATCCTCAAATGTTTGGCATGGTAGACTTGGTCATGTGAACTTAGGATCTATCAAAAGGAAGATGAACTTAGATCTTATCCCTAAGACTCCTATAGACGATGAACACAAATGTGAGATATGTGTTCAAGCCAAACATACTAGATTACCTTTCAAATCTGTCCATAGGGATTCTAAACTCCTAGAACTTTTCCATAGTGATGTTTGTGATTCCAATAGGATTTTAACCCGAGGAGGTAGAAAATACTTTGTCACTTTTATTGATGATCATTCAAAGTATTGTTATACCTATATCCTTAAGACCAAAGATGAAGTTCTAGACAGATTCAAGATCTATAAATCTGAAGCTGAGAACCAGTTAGAAAGAAAGATTAAGATCCTTAGATCAGATCGTGGTGGAGAGTATAACTCAAATGAAATAACTAACTTCTGTGAAGAGTACAAAATTATTCATAAGGTAACTGCTCCTTATTCACCACAATCCAATGGAGTTGCTGAAAGGAAGAATCGTACTCTGTTAGATATGGTTAATGCCATGCTTCTCAGCTCAAGTGCCCCTGATAATCTTTGAAAAGAAGCCTTATTATCATCCTGTTATATCCTCAATAGGATATCCAGTAAGACCAATGATAAGAACCCCTTTTAGTTATGGAAAGGTCGAACCCCTAGGATTAATTACTTCAAAGTTTGGGGATGTCTAGCTAAGGTAGGAATTCCTGAACCAAAAAAGAGGAAGATAGGACCTAAGACTGTAGATGCTGTGTTAATAGAATATGCCCTAGATAGCAATGCCAATAGATTTTTTGTAACCCATTCTGAAGTAAATAAAATCTCTAATAACACAATTATTGAAGCTAGAGATGCAGTTTACTTTGAGAACATTTTTTCCTTCAAGGATAGAACCCCTTCATCTTCCTCTAACCGTCCTCTTACTCCATCTACTAGTTCTCATGATCAAATACCTAATTCTCAATCTGAACAAGTCATAGAACCTAGAAGGAGTAAAAGAGAAAGGATTGAAAAGAATTTAGGAGAAAGATTCTTTATATTTTTGATAGAGGGTGATCCCTCAACTTATGAAGAAGCCATATCCTCTTCTGATGCCCCTTTCTGGAAAAAAGCTATTAACAATAAGTATAACTCCATTATGGAGAACAACACTTGGTTTTTAGCAGACCTTTCTTTAGGTAGTAAACCCATAGATTGTAAGTGGATCTTCAAGAAAAAACTTAGAGCCGATGGTACCATAGAGAAATACAAGGCTAGGCTAGTAGCCAAAGAATTTACCCAGAAGAAAGGATTAAATTATTTTGATGCCTACTCCCCTGTAGCTGGAATTTCCTCTATTAGAACCCGTCTGGCTTTAGCTTCCATTCATGACTTGCTGATCCATGAAATGGATGTAAAGATGTCACGCCCCAGTACCGAAATACGGAGACAGACTAGGCCAGCTACTCCATATGAGGTACGTAACGTCATACGGCGATCGTGGCTGTCGAGAGACTAGGGGGTACATGCTACAATCAAGTCTCCTATGGTCCCACAGAGTTCTATGTCTCAATCAATCAAGTCACATCAGCAATTAAATGAACATTAAAGATAAAGCAGTAAGGCGTCCCTGACGCTTCATCAAAATGATCATGAGAGACTAGCTTCATAATTTAGCTATCTCAGAAAGTCAGGAGTACAAAATTATACACAGCTGCAGTCTGTTTATTTACAATTCTGTACTGACACAAAATATCATGTAATCCGGCTAACAGGTGCCGGTGGCTAAATGCCGCACAAAATATAAGCAGGAGTGGTGGAGAAGAAACCCACTCGAGTCCCCGAACCGCCATGCTCCTAGTATGCACCATGGATGTCAGGGAGGAAGATCGTGTCCTCTGGCTCTGCTACAAGATCTGGCCAAACAAAACCAGCAGGGTCAGCCCCGAATAGCAAGTACCGCCAAAGGGGCACAAGAGTTAAGATTAAAAACCCAGATAATAGAATGATTGATAATAGTAATACTTATGCAACTATTATAGGGTAGCGCAACATCCTCGAACCCATATGGCACCCTTACAACCAAACAAGGACAAAAGGTGCCGCATGGAGTCGGGACGTGTCGTACTCTATAACTTTCACATAAGTTAAAAGGTATACACAATAAAATCTCCTGATCGTGACTTCGGTCGATAGCCTATCGCAGCACAATAACCAACCCAACAATCAAACAAGAACATGGGTTGGATCATGTACCATGATAGACCATGTTCCTCAGTCATTCACAAAAGTAGCACTTCACAACCAGAATAAGTCTTCCGTTCATAACTTCGGTCCACAGCCTGTCATAGTACGATAACCAACCCAACAATCAAACAAGAACATGGGTTGGATCACGTACCATGGCAGTCCGCTTCCCTCAGTTATTCACAGAAGGTAATACGATACACGCAAGTCGTTTTCGCGGCCAATCAAGTCTACGAGTTTCTAGTGGGACGAGGTTATCCTCGCATCATGTTATTTCAAAATCCTCAGATCGTATCTTTCCAGCAAGGCTAGCCAACCCAGGGGTTCGCGTAGACAGGTGTCATTGAGCACAGGTCCCTCGTAAGGCCACCTTACCAAGACATATAATATATAGTAGGAATTAATCGGATACAGTCATCCACTCGTTACAGATGACACAATATCCGTGGAGACCGGCCGGCGCGTCGAGACAATATCTCAAGGCGGCTGGTATAACACGATCTCGGGATTCTGCCCTCCTTATGCATCTAGTATATTTAGTTGCCTAGTTTAACCCTAGGTGAAATCTTGGACTCACATGCTGTGGCCTGCATGATTATCCTCCTAAATGTCGTACTCAAGTACGAGTACCCCAAAAGAGGATCCATGTCAATCAGTATGTCAACATGTTCTACCCTCCTTGGTGTAATACATCATTGCAAATATGCCACGTGGAGTTACGAGTCATTGGTCGAGCATGAACGAAAACTGGGACATTCAGGTACAAGTATCAGGTAGGAACACTTTGTTCACCGGGGTCACATTAGTGCTCATATCATGCTCAGGACAAAAGGCGTAAGGATATATAGCATACACAAACATTTACATATATATATACAATATAATATATACATATAAAAATATAAGGTATAGGGGAGTCCAGGTCAGAGCGCGCTCAAGTCAGGCTACGCTCAGGTTAGCCTACGCTTAGGTCAGCCTACGCTCAAGTCAGCCTACGTTCAGGTCAGCGTACGCTCAGGTCAGCCTACGCTCAGGTCAGCGTACGCTCAGGTTAGCGTATGAGGTCCATACGACTCCTCATCAAGGCAGCGTATGAGGTCCATACGACTCCTTGTCAAGGCAGCGTATGCCAGACATACGCTTCCAAAAGGCAGCGTATGGGGTCCATACTGTGCTGCGCTAAAGAGCGCGCGCAGCTCAGTGGCGCAAACTAAAAAGCTCGCACACACTGCTCACTGTCTTCTCCAAATCAGCAAGAACTCCATGGTTTGAACCCAAAGCTTCAAAAGTCCATAACTTGGTCAAAATAAGTCCAAATCCAACTTTTCAAAGGTCAAAATTGGGTAGAATAAAATTCTCTACAACATGGAACTATCAAAACTTGAAAATAATGAAGTTTGCTAGATCAAAACTAAGAAGATACGAAAATAGTTAGAACCTAGATCTACAAAAATTAAAGCTTCAAAATGGAAAACTTCAAGTTCTAAACTAGTATAGAATGAGGAGAAGAACATATTTTGGCAAATAATTTTGTAAGAAAACATCAACATCATTTATGGATCCATCTCTTGAGCAAGTTGGTACTTGCCTTGGTTGGTGGAAGAAAATAAATGAGAGGAAATAAATGAGAGAAGAGAGAATGATATGAGTTATTATATAGAATCTTGAACCCATGGGTTCATGATGAACCAAGGGGTTCATGATGAACCGTTGGTGAACCAAGAATAGGTTACCCAAATGAGCCAAAACTGTAGGCCCAAATGCAGAAAATAAATTACGAAACAATATTTTGTCGAATATTTTGGGAAATGCATGAAGAAATACAGCATATAAACATCGTATAAATACAAAGTAAATACAATTTATCAGTTTACGTATTAAAATACGTATTCCAGGATCGGAAAGTGATATCTCTACCCTTCTTAGAAAAATTCCGTCCTCGGAATTCCAGCCAAGACAGGATAGTGAAATCAGGGCAAGCAAGGCACAATCATATACAAGTGAACTATCATAGCAGTTATTATCAAACATCACAAGTGCAAAACAAGCAGGTGCAGATAAGCATGGAATCGTGTCAATAAGGCGTAAAAAAATATACCTCATTAGTCAAACAAATACGGATACCGAGATCTGATCTCGTCCTCGCGCTCCCAGGATGACTCTCCCGAAGAGTGATGGTTCCAAGAAACACGGACAAGGCTTATCGTCCGATTCTTGAGTACATTCTCTCGCCGATCCAAAATAGACACGGGTTGTCCCTCGTAAGTCAGGTCGGTACCAACGACTAACTCAGAATGATCGAGGACATGACTCGGATCTGGGACATATCCACGTAATTGGGACACATGAAACACATCATGTATGCCAGTTAACGAAGGCGGAAGGGCAAGTCGATAAGCCACATCGCCTACCCGAGCGAGAATCTTAAAAGGACCAACGTATCTTGGACTAAGCTTTCCCCGGGTTCCAAATCTGATGATACCCCGAGTAGGCGAAATCCGCAGAAACACTTGGTCGCCAACTCTAAACTCTAGAGGCCTACGATGCTGATCTGCCCAATGACGATGTCGGTCCTGTGCAACTCGAAGGCGCTCTCTGACCAACTTAACTACCTCCATAGTCTGCGTGATCATCTCTGGCCCCAACAACTTCCGTTCTCCGACATCGTCCCATGCCAAAGGGGACCTGCACTTCCTTCCGTACAATGCTTCGAACGGGGCCATCTGAATGCTAGCCTGATAGCTGTTGTTATAGGAGAACTCCACTAGATGAAGGTGATCCTCCCAAGATCCGCCAAAATCCAAGGTACACGCCCGTAGCATATCTTCTAAAGTCTGAATGGTTCTTTCTGATTGCCCGTCAGTTTGTGGATGATAAGCAGTACTGAATCTTAACTTGGTTCCCAAACTTTGGTGTAAGCTCCGCCAAAAATGGAAAGTAAACCACATATCCCGATCTGATACTATACTAACTGGAATACCGTGCTGCCTTACTATCTGCTTCATATACATTTCTGCTAGCTGCTCAGTAGTCTGTCCAACTCGGAAGAAAAGGAAATGAGCGACCTTCGTGAGTCGATCTACTATTACCCAGACTGCATTCTTGCCAGCCGGGGATCTAGGTAAACCGGTCACAAAATCCATCGTGATGTGCTCCCATTTCCATTCTGGGATAGAAAGCGGCTGTAGCAATCCTGCTGGTCTCTGCTGCTCGGCTTTCACCTGCTGACATACCAGACACTTGGATACAAATCTCGCTATCTCTCTTTTCATGCCATTTCACCAAAAGAACTGCCTGATATCTCGATACATCTTCGTTCCTTCTGGATGAATGGAGTAAATAGAACTATGAGCTTCGGACATAACTTTTTGCCGAAGGTCTCCATAGAGTCTGTTTCCAAACCTGAGCGTACCATCTTCATGAATCACTAACTCCTTCCTACGGCCTGATTCACACTTCGACCGCAACTTCTGAATCTGTGGATCTCCTGCTTGTGCTGCCCTTATCCTCTCTACTAAGGTTGACTGAATCTGCATACTGGTCATTCTTCCTATATCCCTTGGCAAAACTACTTCGATTCTCATACTCTGAAGGTCTTCTAGAATATGCTTCTGCGAGGTCAAGATAAAGGCACTGTCTCTCCTACTCAGTGCATCTGCAACTATATTCGCCTTGCCTGGATGATACTGAAGATCTAAATCAAAATCCTTCAGCAGTTCTAACCATCTTCTTTGCCTCATGTTCAAATTTTGCTGCGTGAATACGTATTTCAAACTCTTATGATCAGTATAGATCTCTACTCGATCTTCGTATAAATAATGCCTCCACAACTTGAGTGAAAACACCACAGCTGCTAACTTCAAATCGTGAGTCAGGTAATTCTTCTCATGGTCTCGAAGCTGCCGAGATACATATGCTATCACCTTTCCATGTTGCATCAATACACATCCAAGACCCTTCTCTGATGCGTCACAATATACTGTAAAGCCTTCCGCTCCTACTGGAAGCGTCAAGATCGGGGCTGAGATCAATCTCTTCTTCGATTCTTCAAACGATGCCTGACAGCTAGCTGACCAAACAAACTCTACGTCCTTGTGCGTCAAACGCGTTAAGGGCGCAGAGATCCTGGCAAAGTCCGCCACGAACCTTCTGTAGTAACCAGCTAATCCTAAGAAACTCCGCACTTCTGTAACCGTTCTCGGGACCGGCCAATGCTCTACGGCCTCAATCTTCTTCGGATCCATTGACACTCCTGCTCCAAAAATTACATGTCCCAGGAACGAAATGTGGTCTAACCAGAATTCACACTTATCGAGCTTCGCATATAGTTGATGCTCCCTCAATGTCTGTAAGACAGTCCTAAGATGTTTCTCATGCTCCTCTTCACTGCTGGAATAGACAAGGATATCATCTATGAACACCACCACAAATTTATCCAAATACGGCAGAAAGATGCGGTTCATTAAATCCATGAATACTGCAGGGGCGTTGGTTAGTCCAAAGGGCATTACTAAAAACTCATAATGCCTATATCTAGATCTGAATGCTGTCTTCGGTATGTCTTGCTCCCGGACTCTTGTTTGATAGTATCCCGACCGAAGATCGATCTTGGAAAAGACGCTGGCTTTGCTCAACTGGTCAAACAGGTCATCAATCCTTGGTAGCCGGTACTTATTCTTTACTGTTACTGCATTCAGCTTGCGGTAGTCGATGCACATCCTCGTCGACCCATCCTTCTTGGGAACTAGAATCACTGGCGCGGCCCAGGGCGATTTACTGTCTCGGATGAATCCCTTAGACTTTAACTCTTCCTCATGTTGATACAACTTATCCTGTTCTGACGGCGATATTCTGTAAACTCTGTCTGCAATAGGCCTCGTTCCAGGGTTCAACTCAATGCTAAATTCTACCTCTCTGACTGGGGGTATCCCTGGGAGCTCATCAGAGAAGACGTCAAGAAAATCTTCGACCACTCTCGGAATTTGTCCTGGCTCTGACACTGCTGCTGAGAGGACACCTCCGGCCTGATTCTTCAAGGTTCGAGTAAAGATGAACTGTTCCATCCCAGGAACGCTGAATATGACCCTACCTCCTCTACAATCAATTGTCGCATGACTGTCTCTCAACCAGTCCATGCCAAGAACAACATCAAAATTCCCCATAGGGAATTCAATCAATGATGCGGGCAGTAAATCCCCACACACCTCTACCGGACATGAAAAGCGCACTCTGCTCACTTCTACGAGCCCATTGTCGGTGAGTATATCCATCCTCTCCGGCAATGCCTCAAACACTAGTCCAATTCGTGTAGCATATTGTGCAGAGATGAATGAATGAGTAGCGCCTGAATCAAATAATGCTACAGCGGGAAATGAGGTGACGAAAATTTTACCTGCCACCATGTCACTAGACGCTAGAGCCTCTCCCAAAGATAATGTGAGAGCCTGGCCCTGGCCCCGCGGAGCCCCTTGTTGCGGCCTTCCTCGACCATGTTGTTGCTGCCTCTGAGGGCCTCCGGCTTCCTGTGCTTGACGGAATATCTGAGCCTGCGTTGGTAGACGCTGGGCTAGGGGCCTCACTGCTAATACTGGCCCTCCACTCGGGGTTGCCACCGGGGCTGGCAATGCTGAAAACTGCTGAGCAGGCCCTCCTGGCCTCTGTATCACAGGACAAGTGGAGATACGGTGGTCTGAACTACCACACCTCAAGCATAAGCCATTCGCTGACCGGCACACCTCCCTCGTGTGCCCTGCCTTCCCACAGAATATACAGCCCTGGGGTGCTCCTTAACGCTGCTGTTGGTTCCTCGGCTGCTGGTGCCGAACTGGCACTGTAGTAGTTGACACGACCGTCCTCCGCGGTGCTCCTGCATCATGAATACGTACACCGGGTGCTGGTGCCAATGTTCGCTGCATTGCTCCTCCTCCAACCTGGGAATGAGATCTCTTCTGACCTCTTGTCCTCGATGCCAACCTCTGCTGGGTAAGCTCGTGCCTCCGAGCGGCCGTCAAAACAGCGTCAAACGTCTGGTAGTCGTGTCCCTCCACAAGCTGTAATAGTTCCAAATGAAGTCCCTGCTGGAACCTCATAGCTTTCTCTGGCTCCGTTGCC
Source organism: Iris pallida (assembly GCA_029216955.1). NCBI lineage: Eukaryota > Viridiplantae > Streptophyta > Magnoliopsida > Asparagales > Iridaceae > Iris > Iris pallida. The sequence continues at coordinate 17,232,633 of JANAVB010040817.1, read as the reverse complement.
ACCATTGCTGGGGCAAAATGGCACAATCTGCAGAACTCTGCTGCATACCCATCTACGGTCTTGCCTGCCTGCTTGAGACTAATAAACTTCTGCTGGAGCTCATATCGAGCTACTACGCCAAAATACTTGGCCTTGAATCTTTCACTGAAGGTGGTCCAACGAACAGGGCGTCTTATACCAACTTCTTCTGATGTTCACCAGTCGCGGGCAAGATCCTGAAGTACTAATTTGACCTGATCAACCTTCTCATCATCTGGAACCTTGGCTGCCATAAGAATGGCTTCAATGTCTTGAATCCATGCATCCGCAGTGATGGCATCCTCCGTGCCATCAAAATACCTCGGGTTCAAGCGACGGAACCTTTCTGATGCTCCCGAGTCAACCCCGGCACTCCTCTCAAGAGCTAACTGAATCCCTTGGTTCAGCAATACGTTCTGTTCCTGCTGCTGAATCTGTTGCTGTTGGTGAGTGACAAGAATCCCCCGGATGATCTCCAAGAGTGCTACGGCATCTGGTACTGCCTTCGCTGCTAGTGCTGTAGGAGTTTCAATAACCTGCGGCGGTACTGCCTCTGGTTCCATTTCTGTTCGTGTCCGCCCTGGGGAAGGTTCTCTCCCCTGCTGGTGCCCAGTCGAGCCATGCTCTCGCTGCTCTTCCTCTTGGGCCTCACCCGCTACTGAGAATGAAGCACCCCTATGGAGAAAGATATAAGATTATCAAGTCCGAACGAAGAAGATTTCGAGGATGCAAGTCAGGTTAGAGATCAAGGCAAGGACAGAGAATTCGAAACAGAATTTGAAGGGGAACAAGTTTTGATTGAGACTCCTAATAATTCGCAATACCCCACAAGTCTGAAAAACAGACCTGCATGGGCCACCACTAAAATCTTGTCACGCCCCAGTACCGAAATACGGAGACGGACTAGGCCAGCTACTCCATATGAGGTACGTAACGTCATACGGCGATCGTGGCTGTCGAGAGACTAGGGGGTACATGCTACAATCAAGTCTCCTATGGTCCCACAGAGTTCTATGTCTCAATCAATCAAGTCACATCAGCAATTAAATGAACATTAAAGATAAAACAGTAAGGCATCCCTGACGCTTCATCAAAATGATCATGAGAGACTAGCTTCATAATTTAGCTATCTCAGAAAGTCAGGAGTACAAAATTATACACAGCTGCAGTCTGTTTATTTACAATTCTGTACTGACACAAAATATCATGTAATCCGGCTAACAGGTGCCGGTGGCTAAATGCCGCACAAAATATAAGCAGGAGTGGTGGAGAAGAAACCCACTCGAGTCCCCGAACCGCCATGCTCCTAGGATGCACCATGGATGTCAGGGAGGAAGATCGTGTCCTCTGGCACCGCTACGAGATCTGGCCAAACAAAACCAGCGGGGTCAGCCCCGAATAGCAAGTACCGCCAAAGGGGCACAAGAGTTAAGATTAAAAACCCAGATAATAGAATGATTGATAATAGTAATACTTATGCAACTATTATAGGGTAGCGCAACATCCTCGAACCCATATGGCACCCTTACAACAAAACAAGGACAAAAGTTGCCGCATGGAGTCGGGACGTATCGTACTCTATAACTTTCACATAAGTTAAAAGGTATACACAATAAAATCTCCTGATCGTGACTTCGATCGATAGCCTATCGCAGCACAATAACCAACCCAACAATCAAACAAGAACATGTGTTGGATCATGTACCATGATAGACCATGTTCCTCAGTCATTCACAGAAGTAGCACTTCACAACCAGAATAAGTCTTCCGTTCATAACTTCGGTCCACAGCCTGTCATAGTACGATAACCAACCCAACAATCAAATAAGAACATGGGTTGGATCACGTACCATGGCAGTCCGCTTCCCTCAGTTATTCACGGAAGGTAATAAGATACACGCAAGTCGTTTTCGCGGCCAATCAAGTCTACGAGTTTCTAGTGGGACGAGGTTATCCTCGCATCATGTTATTTCAAAATCCTCAGATCGTATCTTTCCAGCAAGGCTAGCCAACCCAGGGGTTCGCGTAGACAGGTGTCATTGAGCACAGGTCCCTCGTAAGGCCACCTTGCCAAGACATATAATATATAGTAGGAATTAATCGGATACAGTCATCCACTCGTTACAGATGACACAGTATCCGTGGAGACCGGCCGGCGCGTCGAGACAATATCTCAAGGCGGCTGGTATAACACGATCTCGGGATTCTGCCCTCCCCATGCATCTAGTATATTTAGTTGCCTAGTTTAACCCTAGGTAAAATCTTGGACTCACATGCTGTGGCCTGCATGATTATCCTCCTAAATGTCATACTCAAGTACGAGTACCCCAAAAGAGGATCCATGTCAATCAGTATGTCAACATGTTCTACCCTCCTTGGTGTAATACATCATTGCAAATATGCCACGTGGAGTTACGAGTCATTTGTCGAGCATGAACGAGAACTGGGACATTCAGGTACAAGTATCAGGTAGGAACACTTTGTTCACCGGGGTCACATTAGTGCTCATATCATGCTCAGGACAAAAGACGTAAGGATATATAGCATACACAAACATTTACATATATATATATAATATAATATATACATATAAAAATATAAGGTATAGGGGAGTCCAGGTCAGAGCGCGCTCAAGTCAGGCTACGCTCAGGTTAGCCTACGCTCAGGTCAGCCTACGCTCAGGTTAGCCTACGCTCAGGTCAGCCTACGCTCAGGTCAGCCTACGCTCAGGTTAGCGTACGCTCAGGTCAGCCTACGCTCAGGTCAGCGTACGCTCAGGTTAGCGTATGAGGTCCATACGACTCCTTATCAAGGCAGCGTATGAGGTCCATACGACTCCTTGTCAAGGCAGCGTATGCCAGACATACGCTTCCAAAAGGCAGCGTATGGGGTCCATACTGCGCTGTGCTAAAGAGCGCGTGCAGCTCAGTGGCGCAAGCTAAAAAGCTTGCGCACACTGCTCACTGTCTTCTCCAAATTAGCAAGAACTCCATGGTTTGAACCCAAAGCTTCAAAAGTCCATAACTTGGTCAAAATAAGTCCAAATCCAACTTTTCAAAGGTCAAAATTGGGTAGAATAAAATTCTCTACAACATGGAACCATCAAAACTTGAAAATAATAAAGTTTGCTAGATCAAAACTAAGAAGATCCGAAAATAGTTAGAACATAGATCTACAAAAATTAAAGCTTCAAAATAGAAAACTTCAAGTTCTAAACTAGTATAGAATGAGAAGAACATATTTTGGCAAATAATTTTGTAAGAAAACATCAACATCATTTATGGATCCATCTCCTGAGCAAGTTGGTACTTGCCATGGTTGGTGGAGGAAAATAAATGAGAGGAAATAAATGAGAAGAGAGAGAATGAGATGAGTTATTATATAGAATCTTGAACCCATGGGTTCATGATGAACCAAGGGGTTCATGATGAACCATTGGTGAACCAAGAATAGGTCACCCAAATGAGCCAAAACTGTAGGCCCAAAGGCAGAAAATAAATTACGAAACAATATTTTGTCGAATATTTTGGGAAATGCATGAAGAAATACAGCATATAAATATCGTATAAATACAAAGTAAATACAATTTATCGGTTTACGTATTAAAATACGTATTCCAGGATCGGGGAGTGACAAAAGACAATATTTCTAAATAGAGATCTAGAGGAAGAGATCTATATGGAGCAACCTGAAGGTTTTGTTACTAAAGGTCAAGAAAAGAAGGTTTGTAGATTAGTAAAATCTCTTTATGGCCTGAAGCAAGCTCCCAAGCAATGGCACAACAAATTTGACAAAGTCATTATAGAATTTGGTTTTGTGCCAAACGAATATGACAAATATTTGTATTCTAAAAATACAAATGGAAATTGTGTTATCTTATGCTTGTATGTTGATGATATCCTTATTCTAGGATCTTCACTGGAACTGATAAATAACATTAAAAATTATTTATCTAACCAGTTTGATATGAAAGACCTAGGTGAAGCAAACCTTATCCTAGGAATGCAAGTGTCCAAATGCAAAGAGGGTTATACTCTATCTTTAGCACATTCAATTGATAAAATGCTAAGAATGTTTGAGCATTTTGATAAGAAACCTGTCCTTACTCCTTATGACAGTAATGTTGTTCTCAAGAAGAATGAAGGATCACCCATAGAACAACATAAATATTCACAGATGATAGGGTCCCTTATGTACATAACTAACAGGACCAGACCTGATATTGCTTTTGTAATTGGAAGACTTGTCACGACCCGCACTCAATATTTTGGGCATGAACCGTGTGCACGCCCAGCCTACGCTACAGAGTCAGCGGTAGAACGCTGTAACAATATGATGAACAACCACGCAATAAGGATGTACCACAAGAAAAATATAGCGACTCCATATCTCAACTCAGCATCTAATAGATAAAATTAGAATCGTCTCACAATAGAAAATGTATGAAGTCTAAAGTCAAATAATCTCAACTACATGTCCCCAAAAGTTAACTCAAATATCCAATACAATGTCTCAGTGCTAATTAAAATATCTAAGAAAGTGCAGCATGATCAAATGCTGCGTACTCCTCATGGTAAGCAAAGTCAGTCTCTAACACATCTTCCAAGTACGGGCTATACTGGTCAGGACACACGATCTCTTCGCCATCACCTAAAATTTGTTTGGTTATCCAGTCAGGATGGAACGAGTACAATTTACTGAATGCAGTTCTAATATATGAAAATGACTATATAACAGAGGTTAGCCTTTAGACATGATTTATAAGAAAAAAAAAAGAAACAAAAATAACTAAATATCGAAAGCAGTAAATAAAATACAAGAAAATACTCACCGACTGACCGACTGAAGTACCTTTGATATGTGATCGGTCTCGGGACAATTACACGACACTATCTACACTATCTACACGGTATAAAGTTACACGGTCTATACGGTATACTGCAATAAAGAAACACTGTCTACACGGTATAAATACAATAATAATCATGGTCTACACTGTATACACGGTATAAGGTCAGATCACACATCATTGGTACTTCACCTCCCCCGACACCACAAAGAAATAAATCAACATAAAGACTAAAATCACACATCTGTTGACTAACAATGATGTATAGTAAGAATCAATACTGAAAACAAACAATAAACTGTACTCGCTTGGCGTCCCGGGTTGCTGGCACTGGTCAGAGTCCAAATCGAGATCCAAAGAACCTATTTAATGAATTACAATGTTAAAGATAAAAAATAGATCAAGTCTACACTATCTATTTAGTTCGGGTTTTGAAACTCAAATTACCAAGTTGATTCCACAATTTACCCCTGTACTTTCAGGTTGGTTCCCTTATCTACTTCTCTGATCTCCTGGACTCAAATTTTTGTCCTGAACAGGACCCTTACTAGGGGTCATGTAGCCCAATTGGTACCTGCTATTATCCCAGAGCTTCTCTTAATTAAGGAGAAAGCTCTCACTGATATACAGTACCCAGTATGTGTTAGTAGGTCCTGTAGAGTATTCCTTGGTACCAGGTCATGGGTCTTTGCAGGGGTGAATACCTACATTGGTTTGTATCAGCTGCACCTATTCAATTATACAAATCAGTCTTTAGTCCCCTCCCCTTAGAGAGGTATATCTGATACTTGATATCAGAATTTCCTCTATTCCTGGGAACTCTCAATGTTAACTAGCTTATGGCAAACATGTGGCTAGTTGTGGCCAATTGGCCACTGTCAAACTTAGCAAATTCCTGAGTCATATGTGACCCAGGTCTTAGTTGTCATATGATACCCGACCTCCTGAAATCCTGGATACACAGCATGGTTGCCTTCCCAAACCTGGGTACTCAGGTCTCTATGTGATAGGGGATACCAAGGTCTGATACTATAGGTATTTGATACACTAGTCCCAAATAGGTATCTTGCAGTAGCACGGGTATATGAGAGGTGACCCTGTGGACTCAGGTTTTGGAGAACAGGTCTATAGGCTTGGCTTGGATCCTTCGGTTACAGGGGATGGTATCAGGTTTATCCCATAGTACTAGCCTTATACTCCTCTATCTTTAGAAGTTGATTTGAGAATTCAAATTATAAGGGAGTCTACCTAGGTATCCGGTTTACCAGGCTAACCATGGTGTAATAGGTCAACTAGATTGTGTATATCAGTTGTCCTAGTGGATACTCAAGGACTTCCTGTATAGCTAATGTTGCTAACTACTACAGAGGATGTGCTTGGTGCCACTGATTTTCAAAAAGGATTTGCACTTGAGAGTCCCTGTTAACTTGTAACATGGGAGTCCCAGTTATCCTGTAACATGGGAGTCTCTGTTATTACCCAATGGTTGCAAAGGGTACCATTGTTAGTATATTGATCTGATAGAGGGTTACCTACATTGTCTAAGGGGTTCTAGGGGCTCCTAAGTCAACACAACAGGGTAGGCTAGGATGTCCTTCAATGACTGGTGTTCTTCCTATGGGTGCATAGCCCCATAGTGATGGTGTAAGGTTGCTTGCCCGGGTGTGTGGAGTACAACCCTACTGACTATGATTCATAGACTTTTTCCTAGTTATTGATTCCTCTCCATCATATTTAGCCTGGCTCCTACTTATACATCCTCTTATTAGAGATTGTTGGGTACCATGGTAATCCATAGCTCAGGATCTTTAGGATGGCAACAGAGTTCAGAGCTTAGGTAAGGCACATAGGCCATTTCTGAGACAGATACAGTCTACTCAGTAGTCATCTACAACTAGGGTGTGTACAGGGCTTAGACATTGCCCAATAGGTAAAGTTGTTTTCGTACTCTTATTGCACTGTTCACCCAGGTACTAGGGCCTGTGCTACCCTAATCTACCGAGCTCTATCCCTTCATTGCACCTGTTCTATTAGAGACATACATTGAACACCTACCCATCTACCCAAGGTGTAACGACGAGTTTAACATTATACTGTCAAGAGGGATGAAGTGTTACCTGTTTAGCAAAATTTCCCAAAACTCCAAGACACTGCGCGAAGACTTCTCTGTGATAGGAACAATGAGGGGGTTTGCTAGGGTTTGTAGAATCCTCTAGTCGGCTGCCCCTTTGGCTCTATATATAGCTAAGGTTCTAGATAAGGTTCAATGGAAGGATGGATAGAGAGGAAAGGTTTAAAAATTCAAATTCGATTCTATAGAATATTCAAACCCAATCCGAGTTTTGTTTATAATCGGAGGGTTATACACTATCTGTTTCTATTTACAATAGACCTTTACACATTATGTTAATTATGCAAAGGGTACTATCCTTCCTGGTAAATATATTTACATATATTTTCATATGTACGTATATTTATATATACATACCAATTTATGAGCTATGACTATTTCTATTATTTATAAATAGATTTATAAATGAAATAATGGGGCTTACAACCCTACCCCCCTTAAATTAATTTCGTCCTCGAAATTTGAGGTAGACACAAAAAGAAAGAAATAAGAAAAAAAATACCTCATGGTTCAAAAAGATAGGGGTAACGCTCGCGCATCTCATCTTCTCTCTCCCATGTAGACTCGCCCGGGGAGTGGTGCCTCCATGCGACGTGAACTAAGGAGATCGTTTGATTCCTCAGGACTTTCTTTCTGCGGTCCAAAATCTCTACGGACTGCTCCTGGTAACTGAGACTTGGTCCCACCTCGATCTCCGAGTGGTCCAACACATGGCTGGGGTCCGCCACGTATCGCCTCAGCTGATACACGTGGAACACGTTGTGCACTCCCTCCAGTATAGACGGTAAAGCCAATCGGTATGCTACTTCTCCAATCTTCTCGAGAATGCCAAATGGCCTAATGAAACGTGGGCTGAATTTACCGCCTTTACCGAAACGAATAGTGCCACGTGTCGAAGATATTTTCAAAAACACCAAATCGCCAACCTAGATGCACAAAACGTTATCACGAATCTCATAACTATACACGTAGTTAATCATAAGAAGATTCTATACCTCAAACTCTAACGGCCTACGGTGACTGTCTGGCCAATGCTTCTCCCTGTCCTGAGCCAAGCGAAGCCGCTCTATAATCATCTTGACTTTCTCTGCAGCATCTACTACCATCTCCGGTCCCAACAGTGGACGCTCTCCCACATCGTCCCAAGATAGCGGGGTACGACATCTCCACCCATACAGCACTTCGAACGGGGCCATCTCGATGCTAACTTGGTAGCTGTTGTTGTAGAAGAACTCCACGAGATGAAGGTGGTCCTTCCATGAGCCGCCAAAATCTAGCACACACGTCTGCAGCATATCCTCGAGCATCTGAATGGTCCGTTCTGACTGTCCATCCGTCTGCGGATGATAAGCAGCGCTGAACTTGAGCGCTGTGCCTAAGCTAGCCTGTAGGCTCTTCCAAAAGTGAGACATGAACCTGCTGTCACGGTCTGACACGATACTCACCAGAACCCCATGCAGTCTGACTATCTGCTTCACGTACAGCTCTGCCAACTTCTCCGTAGATAACCTCATTTTAAATGGTATAAAGTGGGCCGATTTGGTCAACCTATCGTGACCCAAATTGTATCCTTTCCGCCCGATGACCGTGGAAGGCCGGAAACAAAATCCATAGTGATGTGTTCCCACTTCCACTCGGGTATAGGTAGCAGCTGCAACAATTCTCCTGGTCTCTACCTCTCGGCTTTGACCTGCTGACATACGAGGCACCTTGAAATGAAGCGGGCCACTTCTCGTTTCATACCATACCACCACACATGGTTGTGCAGATCCTTGTACATCTTATTGGCTCCTGGATGTAAAGAATACTGGGAACGCTGTTCCTCCTACATAACTTCTTCTCTAAGCTCTCAGGTACACAAAGTCTCATCCCGTGCCTCAACGAACCATCCTCTGCAATAGTGAAATCATCTAGCAAGCCAGCTCGTGCTTTTGCTATGATGTTCTTCAGCTGCTCATCCTGGTGCTGTGTCTCCTAAATCTTGTCCATCAGTCCTGACTGAATCTTCATGCCCATCATCTGCATCTTGGCCCCTGGAATGACGATCTCGATGCCCAAACTCTCTAAATCTGCTAATAAGTGACGATCTCGAGTCAAGCACATTACTACGGGATACCTGCTCAAGGTATCCGCAACAACGTTGGCTTTTTTCGGATGATATTGTAGAGAAATATCATAGTCACTCATCAGCTCAAGCCATCTACGCTACCTCATGTTCAACTCCTTTTGCGTGAAGAAGTACTTCAAGCTTTGTCATTGAAGATTTTCACTTGCTCTTCGTACAAATAATGTGTCCACAGCTTCAAGGCAAAGATCACTGCTGCCAATTCTAAGTCGTGAGTGGGATATTTCTTCTCATGCGGTCTCAACTGTCGAGATGCATAGGCTGTCACTCTCTTGTTCGGCTCTAGGACACAACCCATTCCCTTGCCCGAGGCATTACTATAAATGGTGAAACCTTCCGATCCCGAAGGCAAAGCCAAGATAGGAGCTGTCGTCAGCCTCTTCTTCAACTCATCGAACGCAGCCTGGCAGTCCTCTGTCCACACAAACTGTACGTCTTTCTGAGTGAGCCTAGTATGCGGCTCTGCAATCCGAACGAAGTCTTGCACGAATTTTCGATAATACCCTGCTAAACTCAAGAAGCTTCGTATCTCTGCCACTGTAGTCGGAGTAGTCCAAGCTTCCACTGCCGTAACCTTCTTCGGATCGACAGATATACCGTCGCATGTCACCACATGACCAAGAAACTTCACCTTGTCCAAAAAAAACTCACATTTTGAGAGTTTTCCATAGAGCTTCTCCTTCCTGAGGGTCTCCAGAACGATCCCCAGGTGTTCCTCGTGCTCTTCCGGTGTTTTCGAATAAATGAGTATGTCATCGATAAACACCACTACGTACTTGTCAAGTTATAGATGGAATACCTTGTTCATCAAGTTCATGAAGACTGTCGGGGCATTGGTTAACCCGAACGGCATCACCATAAACTCGTATTGTTCGTACTTGGTCCGGAAGGCAGTCTTCGGTATATCTTCCTTCTTCACCTTCAGCTGATGGTAACCCGACCTCAAATCTATCTTTGAGAATACCCGTACGCCGCTCAAATGATCGAAGAGATCGTCAATCCTCGGCAGCGGATACTTGTTCTTGATAGTATGATTATTCAAGGATCGGTAGTCGATGCACATTCGCACCGTACCATCTTTCTTCGGTACAAAGAGGACAGGGGATCCCCATGGGGACGAACTCTCTCTGATGAACCCCTTCTCTAGCAATTCATCGATCTGCTTCTTCAATTCTTCAGCCTCCTTGTTGTTGATCCGGTACACCGGTTGTGCCGTTGGTACTGTGCCTGGCACCAGATCAATAGCAAACTCGATGTCTCGATCTGGAAGCAATCCCGGTAGGTCTTCTGGAAAGACATCTAGGAACTCCGCGATGATGGGATGCGGTCCCTCCTGAATCATAGCTCCGCAAAAACCATCACTCTGCTGCTCTATCGCCCCTCTGGCGAATTCGAATGCCGACTCCCCGGGAGGACTAAATATGACACATCCTCGGTGGCAGTCTATACTGGCAAAATTCTTACTCAACCAATCCATACCGAGGACAATATCGAAACTCGGTAGTGGCATTACGAGTAAGTTGGCGCGCAACTCTCTACCTCCCAAGGTGATGCGCCGCCTCATGCAAATATCCTTGACTAGGATAGCGCCTCCGCCTGTCATAATCTTGCAACTACCACCCAAGGGTACAGATGCTATACTATGCTTGAATACAAAAGCTACAGAAATAAAATTGTGGGACGTACCCGAATCAAACAAAGCTATAGCGAAGAAAGAATCAAGAAGTATGGAACCTGCTATCACATATGGTGTAGGCTCGGGTTCCTCAATGGCCATAGCAAAAGCTCGACCCTGCTGGGGTGCTCCTATGCTGGTTCTGAGCGAACCGCTGCTGTTGAGTGGGTAGCGGTGGACCTCGCGGCTGTGTGGCGGCTGGTGGTCTAGCTGGTCCTCTCTGTGCTGAAGCTGCCTCGCGTCCTGCTCGATCGGAAGCCAATGCGCAATCCTTCAGCTGATGTGAGGGTGACCCACAGTATAAACACGATCCAAGTCTCTGTCTGCATTCGTCCCAAATGTGTCCGGTCTTCCCACAAAATATATAATATGGGGCCTGCTAGAACTGCCTTTGTAGCTGCTATGTCTGGGCTCTGGCCGGGCCTCGGTGATGCTGATGTGCTGGGGCTCTACCAGTGGGCTGGAATGGTTGCTGGTGCTGGAAGGTCCTTGGCTGCACCTGAGGATGCTTCGCCTGTGTTGGTTGATGGCTACCTCCGTCGAAAGTGTCTCGACTCCTCTTTGGCCTGTAACTCAGTTCTTCTTCTTCGGCTTGGACGACCTCTAGAATCTCCTCGTAAGTAGTGGCTCGGCTGGTGGCGATAGCTAAGCGAATCTCGTGAGATAATCCCTTTTTGAATCTTCCGGCCTTGCTCTCTGGGGTGTTGACCAAACTTTCGGCGAAACGACTAAGGCGAGAAAACTCCACAGTGTACTCATCAACGGTGAGATTCCCCTGCTCCAAGTGCTCGAACGGGCTCACCAATGCCTCTCGTGCTACGTCAGGATAGAATTTCTTCTTGAATAGCCACTTGAATTCTTCCCAAGTCATGTCTGGAGCAGTAAATCGTGGCTCGCCCTGGTACAACATCCGTACGATATTGAAAAGTTATCCACTAGCTGACTCCACCTTTAGATCTTCTGAGACGCGAGCCATCTTCAGGTACCGCTCCACGTTTTCCAACCACTCATCAGCGTAGATAATACCCTCGGTCCTATGGAACTATCTGGGCTGGAGGTCCATGAAGTTCTTGGACGTCCCAGGGCGCTGTTGGTGGGCCTCCCTTTGCTGAAGGGCCTCTCGCAAGGTATCGCAAAAGATGTTGGCCTGCTGTTGGAAAATACCGAGGAGGGTAATATTGTCCAGTGTCGGTGGCAGGGGCAGAGCAGGTGCCAGGTACATCTCTGGCGCTGGGTGCATGGTAGGTGCTAGGTACATGTAGGGTGTCTGCTGCATCATCGGAGCTGGATACATGGCTGGTGCTGGGTGCATCGTAGGTGGTGGATAGACTGCTAGTGCTGAGTGCATTGTAGGTGGAACAGGTGCTGGAGGAGGGATGGGTACTAGTACTGGAGTCTGCGGAGGAAACTGCGGTGGCAGTAGAATGTCATCCCTGCGAAATCTCGAGTACTGCGGCTGGCCCGGATCGTCCTGGTGAGTAAGCTAGCCTTCCTGCGTCGTGGGGTTCCGTAGGTGAAAAATCCACCAACTTCCGGTGGAGTGTTCAGTACAGCATTGTTCCTGTCCTGCGAATCCATTGGCTGAAAACAAAGAAAATCATTAGACGATGGAAAGATTCAAACAAGATGCATAAGGGTACTTGAAGCCGAATATATAGAAGTCAATAAGGCAATTTTAACTTGGGGGAGATGATCCTTAGGTTCCTATTCCTAGTCCTAGTCGTAGGCCTGCAGTAGTACGACTAACTTAGGTACTACCACGATTTTGCTGTCTTTGCAAAAAGGGGACCTGCATGGGCCACCATAAGACTAAGTAGATATACTAGTAACCCAAATCAGTCACATTAGACAGCATTGGACAGAGTGTTTAGATATCTTAAGGGTACTCTAGATTATAAACTTTATTATACTAGACACCCTGATATCATAGAAGGATACTCCGATGCAAATTGGGTAACTGATTCACATGATGTGAAATCCACTACTGGATATATTTTTACCCTAGTAGGAGCTGCAATCTCCTGGGGATCATATAAATAAACTATCATAGCCAGAAGTATAATGAACTCTGAAATGATAGCTTTAGATACTACATGTACAGAAGCCGAATGGCTCAGAAATCTTATTATGCATATACCTGTTTCTGTTCATCATGTTCTTGCAATTTCCATAAATTGTGATAATAAGTCTGTTATTGAACTACTAAAGCATGATTCTGTGAATGTTAAGATGAACAGGCACCTGCAGTTGTGCTTCAAGTCAATAAAGAGCCTATTGGGCAAATATGTGGTTCTTGACTATATAAAGTCAGAAAAGAACCTTGCAGACCACTTGAAGAAGGGTCTGTCTAGGACATTGATCCTAGAATCATCGAGGGGAATGGGGTTAAGCCCATAGTATAGTCACCAGCAGTGGCAACCCAACCGAGTCTGACTGGAGATCCCAAGAAGCCGGTTCAATAGGTAGGAACAAGCTGGACTAGGTGACTATTATGGAACACTGATCTGAGATTAAATTCTTTTTAAAATAAAAGTCCAGGAGGCTGTACATGTGTACATTCATACCCATTCCTATGGTGACAGTGTTCCTTGTGTGATATGGATAGGGTGAGTTTAAACTCTTAATAAGTCCAAGCATGATATACAGGGTTGATTCCTATCACCAACCCTTGTGGACTTACCTATATGAGAGGTCGTGAAGGCCGTAACTATAGAATAGGGCGATCCTAGACAACTCTCATGAATATGTAGAAGTACGCATGGCCAATTAAACGTGCCACCCGATAGACCCAAGTACCTCTAACGTACTATGTGTGCCATTTTCTGAGTCTGGTTCAAGAAGACTGATTCAAGACGTAGTCCATCAAGCTCTTCTTCAGACAAAGGCAATAGTCACTACGTGAGATTCAAGGCTGTAGTTCATCTCATTTATGCATAGTATACAACTGCCCAGAAATTCTCTTATTCTTCTCTTATTTTTTTTCCTTCTGGAACTTGACCTTTGGGGGGGATTGTTACCTTTGAGTGTGGTTTTATTCACACACTGAGAGCAAAAGCTCAAGTCCATTCTCTGTTTAGTCCCACATCGGCTAAGTGCTAACACTATTGTGCATATTTATTATCCTCTTCCTTCTTGCTTCTTTGAAGACTTGTGTGGGTACCCCCATGGGCCACACGCGCGCGCCGCCGCCGCCGTCCGGCCCGGCTCGGTTCGATTCAGTTCGATTCGACGCGCGTAACGGGTACGGGTACGTGCCCACACCTGCGGGCGCCGAATGCCGATTCAATTTCCTCTTCGGGTTCGGGCTGAGACCCTAAAATCTTTTTTGCTCCTGTCACGACCCGCATCCGCATTTCGGATACGAGACGTGTCCAAATCCAGCCTACGTCGCAGAGTCAACGTTAGAACGCTGTCTAGTATATTTGTACAAGTCACAGAGACAGTCTAGGTCTCATCCATAAGATATGATACAATCCACTAACACAAATGAAACCGAATAATGAATGATAATATAAATAGAGTATCCAATTTATCAAGAATTTCTAGTTATGTCCGATGGACACAAATCTACTACCAATAGACGATAATCAAATAGAAACATGGAAATGAAATAACTGAGTCCAAACTGTCAAAAGTACCCTCAGCTGTAGTGGTACCGTGGTCCAATGCTAGCTCAAACTTCTCGTGTGCACCTGGCTCAATACTCGGCTAAACTTGAAGAGATCATTAGGTCCTCAGAGGACTAGCAAGATGTAACACCCAGTTTTCCAGATGAGGATAATTTTAAAATTTTATAATTATAATTATTATTTAATGATATTTATTTCATATTATAATTTTTAGTGATTTTTAAATTATTTTAAACTATTTAAATTCATGACTTATGGTTTTGACGTTTTGCTGGTGAAACCCTAGAGACTATTTGACCTAGAGCCTAACTATGTGATTATGATATTTTAATATCATTTTTGGCCTAAGGATATTTTTGCATTTGACCTCTTTGAATTATTTTGATATCATTTTATTATTTATGATATTGTTTTGGGATTATTTGAGTCGGGTTCGAATTTCAACTCAATCCGACTTGAAACGGGGACCCGGGGGTAGTTTGACTCTAGTGGGACCCACATACTAGTTAGGTATGGCCCACATGATATTAAATTTAGTCCATATGATAGAAATATTTTAGTTAGAGGTTAGACTAATTATTATGGATAAGGTTAGTGTGATTAGAGACTTTAGAATGACTAATTTAGCCCCAACCAATTAGCCCTTTCCTAATACTCATAGAATAGGTTAGTGGGGGCATTTTGGACCTTACCATAATAGGACAAATAGCCCCATATGGCCAGCCACTTTGGGAGATGATAGGCTCAAGTTTATTTCATTATTCTCATCCACACTCTCTCTCCTGTTCTTCCCCAAATTTCTAGAGAGCAATCCCTAGCAATTTCTCCACCAAATCCTTCCATTTCGCCACCAAATCTTCTTCTTTCCTTCTCCATTCTAGTCAAGGAGGAAGCTACCCAAGTTTGGGAGGATTCGGAGCTCGTTCGTGTCCTTTTGGAATCTCTACGTGTCGGTGTCGCTCCGGAAAGGCTTTTCTTCGATTCGATCTACCGGAAGGTATAAATCCCTTCTCCTTTTCATTTCCTCATGCATATAGATCTATTTTGAACCCATAGGAATGACCCCCATGGTTGTATCTCCATTTGTGTCCATTTCGTGTCCATTTGGAGGTCATAGGAGTGTTCTTTGTGTTGTGGTTGTGTCCATGTGGGAAAATCCCAAATTTGGACACACTATGTGTTGTTGTTATGTATGAATGAATTATTACATGTTTAATCTCATATTTTTGTATTGGAGATGTGTTCTATAGTGTCTCATATATATATATTAGTGTATAGAGTGAGTTCTTGATATATTATGTTATATACTTGTGTTCTTTTGTCTCAAACTACCCAAATCCGTCATGATTTTTATCCACGTTTTTAATTTCAGCCCTAACTTAGAAATGTCATAACGTCTAGCTCAAAGCTCGGTTTAATCTCCCGTTTTTTTTAAAAGAAGCGTATTGAAGTTAGCTTTCCAAAAACATGTATTAATAGCCTAATTCTTTTTGTAACTTTCTGAAAAATTATTTGAGTGTCAGCTGTACGAAAGACAAACGCGTTCTCGTTGTTTTTGCAATTCCGGGAGTTTCCGGAAACGAAAACGCGATCCGTTTGAAGTTTCGGAAAGCTAACACATAGATCTATAACATAATTTAATCCTAGATTTTAATTCATGCTGAGATGGTACATTATTGATTATTAGTAGAAGTTACTATTCGGCATATGCATTTTATGCACCCTTGTGTGTAATATAATGTTCTATTTGATTTTAACCCATGTTAATGTATATACATTATGTAATTAAATAGAGGATGCAAGCATGAGTAAATATTTAAATAAATGATGTATGAGGTGTAAGTATCCTATCTAATGTAAGCATGTATAAGTATGGCTTGTAATGAATATGTAGGTTCCATAGTATGTAATGTATGGTGCATATAGTGGTGCAAGAGAATAAATGAATGATGAATGAATGCAAGCATGAATGTAATGTAATAATAGATGTAATATATGTAGCCTTGTTAGGAATAAAACTGGAATTTAGTTTTGTTTCACTAAATAAGAGATACATGAGAACTCATATATGTGAATGTTAACTTCCTATTGACACCTTGCTACACAACTGTCATGCCTCACTATCACTCCACACACAATGCACACTACACTATATAGCCCTCATACCCTCACTCATTGACACTCTCACTCACACATTGCCTAACACTCATTCCATGATAACACACACATGTTCTTGTGCACTTTCATGACACACACACACACACCCATGAACACATACACATGCTCTTCTCTCTCTCTCTCTCTCTCTCTTTCTCTCTCTCTCTCTCTCTCTATATATATATATATATATATATATATATATATATATATATATATATATATACTGTACATGGCTAAATGTGTTAATGTGGTAAATAGAGTTTTCCTATAGTTATATATACATATATGTGATATAGGGCCTAGTGTTGAATTCACTTTTCATGTACACCTCCATGTTCACACACACACATAGCTTTACATGTTAGCTTCCTTTCTCTTATGTATAATATTGAATGTGATGGCTTGTGTTTGGCTTGTATAGCCTTGTGATGGGTGTGTGATTGCTAGACTAGGCTTGGTTAGGCCAAGTGAGACTTATTAGACTTGTTGGGCTAGGATTTGACCTAGTTGACCTAGTTTGACTAGTCTAGTTGACTGGAGTTGACCAAGTGTTGACTTTAGTCTAGTTTGACCTAGACAGCATGCAGATACATTGTAGATTATATTTATCATTCCCTGTGTACATCTTGACTTGTGTTGCTCTAACTAGGAGTCAGGTACCTCATCTCGGACAGTACATTTACTTCAGACATTCAGATACGAGGCGAGTACATTCTCTGATAGTTCTTTCATTTACTTGTCAATTACTGTACTTCAGTTCTAGTTAGCTGTATGTGATTCTCTGTTACAAACATGTATTATTATTTCTGAATCCATGTATGCGATACACATACTTACTCGTCTTACCTCTATTATTCGAATCACCATACGAATCACCATACGAATCACTATTCGAACCACCTATTCGTATCTTCATATGTTGGTTGGACTTTTATTCGATTGATGTGTCGAATTTTGGATTCATTTGTATTAGATGGGTGGGGAAATACTTGATTAGACATGTGAACATTTCCACTATTCGAATCACCCCTCTGTAAATAATATTCGAACGATATCCATTCCACACCCGGCCAGGTGTGTGATGTGCCGTATTTACCCTTAGCCGTTTATATGTCTAACTGAGTATTTTAAAACACACTTGGAGAATTTATTCGAATCATTATTAGAACATCATGTGAATCACTATTCGTATCACCTTATTCGTATCACCTTATTCGATTCACCTTATTAGAATAATGATTAGAATTACATTCGACTCATCTTATATTAGACTCACATTGGGATTACACTCGACTTATATTGTACCATCTGAACTCATTATGTTACTCTAGTTCAGCTAGATCTTATTTTTACAGTCTTCTTTGCCATATTTCTCTTCTTGTTTAGTTACCTTACTTTCATTGTACCTTAACTGCTTCTCTACATCACTACCTGTATAAAACTGCCATATTCATCAATACAACTGTCTATAACTGCTTTATAGTTCTCTGTCATTTACTTGAGATTTCTTGATGAAATGTACTCGTTCCCGTCCTGACTGGACCTGTTGAAAATTTTACAGAGGATGATGAGGCACCCTGCACCCTTACTTGGAGTTTGCCTAGTTGACACTCGCGACCTGGACCCCAGGGGAGGTTCAGGCAGCTGCTGAGGACGATACTTTGCTTAGTATAGATAGTTTAGACTGTTTTCCTTTTATGTTTAGTTGTTGTTCTTGATTCAGAGTTTGTATATTGTAGAGATGTTGAGACTTGTATTTCATTTCTGTTGTACCTCGGTTGACGATTCTCTTATCTATTTTATCGTGCCATATTCTATCTGTAGATTGTGATTGAGTTGTACCTCTGTGTTGGCCTCCTTATGGAGAGCATTCATATTATGTTAGTTATAGTTCATGACCTAGAACAGCGTTCTACCGCCGACACTGCGGCGTAGGCTGGGCGTTGTTACGCTCTCGTACCCTCACAGTGGGTGCGGGTCGTGACACAAGATACATAAAATATGCCTACTAATATGACAGTAAATAACATGTGAGAAGGGTAAGAACGGTGCCAGAAAGATATCTAAAACATGGAAATATAATACTAGACTTGGCTATCAATCAATCGATTAACCCCCATAGCTTGTAGTACAATGTAAGATACTCCCAATCTATAGTAGGTTTCGACTGTAGCACAATGCAAGATACTTCCAGTCAAGATTAGCCAATTCTAGTATCGATTTTCTCTCCTAAAGGAATACAAGAATACACCTATAAACCGTAGTACAATGGAAGATACTCCCAATTTATAGTGTCGCAAGTCAAATCAATCAATATCAAGGTAGAAGAATCTGCTATAGGTCGTAGTACAATGTAAGATACTCCCAATCTATAGTGTGTCTCAACTGTAGTACAATGCAAGATACTCCCAGCTAAGAATAGTCAAGTCAAGAACAAAGTGTAGAGCTGGCAACTCTATCATAAGACACAATAACATGAAGAAGATGACTAAACAAGCAATATCGAAGATTCTATACGTGCACGTAATCTAGAACAAGTAAGGCAATTAAGGACACCCATCACAATATGGAAATCATGTGACAATATGAAAGAAAAACAATATAAGAAAACAATGTAAATACTGCATATGTTTGGCAAGGTATACTTCTTGCGGTCGTGAGCTGTTGGCACGGCCAAGTGCTGAGTCAAAAGTCCAATGAACCTGTTTTTAGAGTTTTACAGTGTCAATATGGTAATAAAAGAAATTAGCAATCTATCTATCCTTAGACTACTAGCCCATTTCTTATCTCTATTTATAGGTTACTACTGGCTAGAGTATCTCCTGTCCTATCTTGGACACCTGAACCTTAGAAGAATACCTTGAATTAAAGTACATGATCCTGTAACTATGCTTAGGTACCTTGGTTACTTGGGTAGCTACTGTCCTACTCCTATACTCCCAATTTAGGCACTTACACAACTATCTTCCTGTTTAACATAATCATCATAATCTTCTAGACTTGTATTCTTATCAACCTATTCTCCTAATACATATTTATGACTAATGGCTTGATACCTTATGATGACTGCTACATCATTCCTCCAAAGAACCAGCAGAAATGAGACCCCAGCAACTATACACAACTCCAAAAGCTAGCACTTGTAGGGGTTAAAACCTAATCAACACAGAGGTACACTAAAATAGGATGCAAACTGAAGCTAGTAGTATCTAGGATACATTTAAACTAGCACCAGGTATACACCATTAGAAAAATATATACCAGGCTTCAGCTCCCTAGAGCCCAAGCCCAGCTGCATGCTTTGAATCTAATGGTTATTTCCCCTACTCCAAATACACTCAAGCAAAATTAGAATGTACTAACTCCTTCTTGCAACAAGTACAACTCAAGCAAGAAACTAAGCCCAGCATTTGCTTATACTTCTCAAAACCTATGACTCTGCCAAGGTTACAAGTAAATCTGCCAGATCCATTGACTATAGTTATCCAATGGCCAAGCTAAAAATTTCCTATACCATCTAGCCAAGACAACCAGTGAGACGAACATTGGATGGTCTACTGAATAGTCCAATATTTTTCTAAGGACAAAGGGAAACTCTGGCATCTGGTCCCCTTGTTGTAATGAACCGCAACTACCCCTGTTGTCTGATCTAGCAAAATGTAACCTAATAAAGGACTGGCACAAGAAAATGGGGACAGGTTAAATGTTATATGACTGAACCCATGGGCTCCCACATGGCTGATACTGAAAAATAGGATTAAAATGGACCAATATGTGAAGAGACAAGAAATAACATAATTGGATTGAAATGACATGCCTGAACTCAGAAATGAACTGAATCATAGGGGAAAACTTGTTCTGTACCTGACACAAACTAGCATACTAGGTCTTCCCTGTTGTACCAATCCTATCAACTCTGTCCTAGTTATATTTGCATTGCTACAGCTATACTCGCTCAACCCAATGTTCCACCAATGTCAATCTACTTCAGATGTGTGCATACAATCCCCTGGTTTCAAAAACTAGGCAGCATGCTTATGACTAAGGTACCACCACAATTTTGATTCGCCCGTACCCATGACATAGGGGTAGTCACATGATCCAGGTAAATGCTTTCCTTCCCATGAATGCATCCTACAGATTTCTTACTGCCAGAGCTGTTATGTTATCAATACTAAAGTCGAGTGGATACTTTGGGTGTCCTGATATTGATACAAGAATCGCATATCTCTGGTTATATATACTGAGTTTTGGATTGATTGTGAGGGAAAAGTAGATAGAGGAGAATAGGTTTGAATCTCCTAGAGTTATCACCAATTTGAATAGGGATCGAAGTATATATTTGGGTCAACCTCAAATTCAGAGGTTTAAAAACGGTTATACAGTCCATTTGGTTTTCTTTTGAAAACAGGTTTGCATTTAAGCCCCTTTTGAGTAAACCGTTTTGCAAGGTCCACATTTGGTTTGCTAGTTTGGGTGAATTGATTAACAACAACTCAAAATCATTAATACTTTTAGAGGAAACAGAATACATATAAAAATATAAAAAAAAATAAAAGAAGAAAAAAAAAATGGTCAAGGGGTTTACAGCTCCTCTTCAGTTTTTTCTGACCGTTACACCCATTAATTTCATAACGTTCAGACCCATTAGTTCTGTCCAGGTTCAATGAACCATGTGTTTAACATGTGCTTTATTTTTGTAACGTCCAAATAAATGTACATTGTTTCTCTGTCCGTTAATAGCTATCCATCAACCTATATATATTCCAACACCTCTTATATTTTGGATATACTGAAATCCTTTACAAATACACTCTCTTCTCTAATCTCGTCCTTTTCGATCAGATCTTTTTCGTTCTTCGTTGTTGCTCTGGGCAGAGCTAAGTCGGGGTCACACTCTTTACGTCGTGTGCGGCAAGGAGATTCCGGTGGAGCGAAAATTTTACCACTAGGGGCGTTCGGATTCAGTCTGCACATAGACCCGAGCTAACTCTTAGGGCAGTGCTACGTGCGCGACTTCCCCAGAGGCCGATAACATTTTATTTGTTTATCTTGTTTGCAGATATTTACATGAAGTGTGAAGAAATTCCAACAACAGCTACATGTGACACTCCATAAGTTGTGGATGATAGTTTGGAGACTGGGTGCAGCCTCAACTCATTCATGGATGAAATCTCTTTATGTCTTCGATTAGAAGAATAAACCATGTAAATACATACTTTGCAACTGAACCAAAAGCATTAATCAGGAGAACAATGCCATGGAAGAGTTTCATATGATGCCCATGTTCTTGAGGCCCAGGACGACCCCGACGCCGATGATGTGGCCGACCGTCCCGCACGCCAACGTGTCGGCAAGGGTGAATCCGGCGGGGTCGCCGGTCTGCAGCCCCGAGTCACGTACCTCGAGCTTCAGCCCTGCCGTCGCCTTCCTGTTTGCCGACGGAGCCAACCCGAACCGTCCGGCAAAGAGCATCAGGCTTGTTGTGGTCACCATTATCTGCCACAGAAAGGTGAGAGTTTGGAGGATTAAGAAACCAGCATGGTTACATTTGAGACTCCGATAAAATCCACTGAAGACAACACTTCAATATTTACGATATATTCATGATAGGCATTAGAGCCGGCAAAGATTTTTTTTATTTTTATTTTCAATGAGTTAAATTTGAATTGGCTGGAAGTTGCTATGGTCTGTTTCCTGGTTTCTTGTTAATTGCTAGAAACCTAAGGGGGCGTTTGGTACGCGGAATACTATATAGCCGGGAATTCTATATTTCCGGGAATCAAATTCCAAGGAATTAAATTCCCTGAAAAATTACATTCCCATGATTGGTGGCAATATAAATATTTCCGGAAAAAAAATAAAAAATAATAATAACGAAAAAAATGAACAAATATAAAAAAAAAAACCGGTAAAAACGACAAAAAATCGGTAAAAACGAAAAAATGGTAAAAACGACAAAAAATCGGTAAAAACGACAAAATAACAAAAAATGACAAAAACGATGAAAAAGGCCAAAAAATCGGTTAAACGACAAAAATGACCAAAAAAAGCGACAAAAAATGTATAAACGACAAAAAATAACAAAAAAGGGGTAAAAACGACAAAAATAACCAAAACAAGAAAAAAAAAGACATAAAATCGGTAAAAACGACAAAACAACAAAAAAAACGGTTAAAACAAAAAAAAATGACAAAAAATCGGTTAAAAACAACAAAAAAAAAGGTTAAAACGGCAAAAAATAACCAAAAAGCGACAAAAACGAAAATAAAGGACAAAAAGGACAAAAAATCGTTTAAAACGACAAAAAATAACCAAAAAGTGACAAAAAACGACAAAAAATCGATAAAAGCGACAAAAAGACAAAAATGACAAAAAATGACATAAAATCAGTAAAAATGACCAAAAAGCGACAAAAACGACAAAAATTGGGTAAAAACGACAAAAATTGGCCAAAAAGCGACAAAAAGGACAAAAATTGGGTAAAAACGACAAAAAATAATCAAAAAGTGACAAAAAGACAAAAAATGGGTAAAAACGACAAAAATGCGCTTAAAACGACAAAAAATTGGTAAAAACGACAAAAAATGACAAAAAAGCAATAAATACGACAAAAAAAAAGAAAAAAATGTTCAAAACTAATCAAAATTGATCAAAAAAGAAGAAAAAAATTTAGACAATTTTTTTTTGTCCGGACAAAAAAAAAATACCCACCTATTCTCAAGGGATAGAATTCCCATGTTTTGTGGGTAAACTATTTACTCGGGTATTTATAATTCCCGGGAATAAATTTTTTATAAGCCAAACAAACGTGGTAATAGATTCCCATATTAAATTTTTCCCAGAAATAAAAAAAATTACCGCGTACCAAACGCCCCCTAATAGTCTTAAGCTCACGTTGGGTGATGTCAGCGTTATAAACAAATACCCATCCTGGGCCTTGTTAGCAACCACCCGAATAAAATTCGTATTATCTGCAAAATTTTTCGTATCTTTCAAAAGTGTATAATACTTGCATACTTTTGACAGATTTCAAATCAGTATGTAAATTTTAAGCATGCAATTTTTAAACGCATTCGGTATAAATTACTGAAAAATTTGGCACAAAATACGTGGTGGGAACGTGTTTAATTAACCAAAATTAACAACATATTTAAGAATGTGAAGTTTCTAACCTCAATATTTCTATTTTTCGAATATTTTGTTGTTGTTTTGGCCTTAAGCACTAGAAACATAGTCCCACATTGCCTAGCCCAAATGACTTGTATCTCTATATATAAGCTTGCTTGTGATTAGAGATGCACATGGTGTGGTGTGGCACATGGGTGCCATGTGTGGGTGTTTTTCTAGTAAAAAAAAGGCTAACTCAACAAATAAAGCATTAATATTTTTTGTCATGCTCTTGGAATTTATTCCATTGGAGCTAAGCCCCGTAGGCGACTCGGACTAGGGCTCATGGACTCGTATGTCGTTTTGTTGGCGCACTTTACACTATCGCACGCACTGTGCACGTTTGGTGCGTCTGGCGCGGTTTGCGCATTTGGTGCGTTTTGGCGCGGTGTGCGCATTTGGTGCGCTATGCGCTTTTGGTGCAGTCGGTACGGTGCGCGCGGTTAGCGCCATTCGCGCTGTCGTGTCTATACACGAACTGAATGGTTACGAAACATTCGGAAACGGTTCCTTCCACGTCCCATACGTTTCGTATACTGGACGGTTAGTGCGCACGTCTATATAGGCTTCTCTCCTCTCTCTCATTAACTAAGTTCATTCAGAGAAAATTTCTTACGAATTACAAAGAGCAGAGAGGAGAGAAACAGAGAGAAGCACGCACCTTTCTGTCCATCCAAGGAGTCAGTAAAGCATTCGACAGAGTGTTCCAAAAGTTCGTCAATGAACTTGTTGGTTCCTGGAAGCTATTCGTGTGGAACGAATCTAGATTTGAGCGTTGGTGATCAATCACCCTCGCAGGCTTTCTTTCCTTCCGTTCATCTCTTCACTACTTGAATTCTCGTTATGAACGAGATTTTTTTTTATCTAATCAGAAACTTTCTGCGGGTTTTTCGCCGCTGCTACAACGAAAATTATTTGTGCCTTCTTCGAAGTCTTACATTTGATTTCGTCTTTAAGAATCCGTCGGGATCTTTTTTGTGCACTTTCCTCGAAGTGTTGCAAAAATTAGTTTTTTCATCTTAAAATCACGCCCCGGGACTAACAATCTCAAAGCTAGATTTACAAGATGGAAATCTCTCGTGCTTCACTCATCGATCCCAACTTTAATAAATTAGAAAAATTCGATGGAGAGCACTACCAAGTCTAGAAGAGAAAGGTTAGCCTCAATCTTCAACTCGTGAACGTCTACCACGTGTTAATTGAGGAAGAGCCGAAGGTTCCAGAAAGTGGATCTGCAGCTGCAATTGCTGCTGCTACTGCCAAACAGACCAAATGGAGGAGAGAAAATAGCCTCTATAGGCTTCTGATCCTCAACGCTATAGAGGACTCCATAGTAGAATCTTACTCTAAGAAAACCATTGCCAAAGAGATGTGGGAATCGTTGGAGAAATTGTATGAAGATGACAAAAACAGGAGCAAGATATTCATCGTCGAGAAATATCATAAATGACTCTTTGAAGACGAGAAGACGATTCTGCCACAGGTGAAGAAATTTCGAAAGCTGCGTCAGAAATTAGAAGATGAGGGGATGCCCCTCATCGACAAGTTCGTTGTTGGAGGGATCGTCTCTAAGCTTCCTACTGGTCGGAGCAAATTCTATGCAAATATGCATAGGAAGAAACTGGAGATAAGTCTGAAAGATCTCCTACAAGAAATTTACGTTGAGAACCAGATGAGGGCTCAATTAAAGGTGGATGCTCTATCCAAACAGATGGCTAATGCCAACTTGGTCCACACGAAGGTATCTAAGGAAAAGCAGGCGGCTTTCCACAACAAGAAGTAGGACCTCACTGATCTGAAAGTGAAAGGGACTTCCTTCAAGCAACAGAAGCCAAAATCCAAAGTGATTTGCTTTAACTGTGGCAAGAAGGGCCACTACAAGAGTGAATGCAGATCCAAGCCTAAAAATCAGAGCAAGGTGAGCCTATTAAGGTTTCCACGATTACTGATGTAATTGCTATGATTGCTCAGGTCACTGCGGTGGGGGCTGACTCTAACTAGTGGGTAGACACTGGTGCCACATGCCATGTCTGCTCAAGCAAGAAATAGTTCACCACATACATATCAACTTCTGAAAGTGTTATGGTGGCGAACCAGGCACAAGCTGAAGTACAAGGGATCGGGACGGTAGTGTTGAAGCTGACTCCAGGGAAGTCTTTGACGCTTCAAGACGTGAAGCATGTACCTGCTATCACAAAGAACCTGATCTATGGAGGCCTACTCTGTAACGCAGGCCTAAGGATAGACATCAATACTGGCCAGATGGTGATGTTCATAAAAGAAACATACTTCGAAAAAGTATTTTATACTGAAGGAATATTTAAACTTCAACTTGTAAATCAGTTTAATGTAATTAATAAAATCGCTCGTTCTGATTACACTCTTGAGTTGTGGCATAATAGACAAGGACATGTTTATTGTAAAAGAATAAACATAATGTCTAGTCTAGGACTTATCTCCAAATTTGGGGGTAAAGACGAGAAATGTGAAGTATGTGCTCAAACGAAGATCACAAGGAAACCCTTTCATCGGTTTAATCGAAGCACAGATCTTCTGAAGTTGGTACACTCCGATATCTGTGACTTCAAACAATTATCTACAAAAGCCAAGATGAAGTATTTCATAACTTTCATCGATGACGTCTCAAAATACGCATTCATCTATTTGCTGAAGTCTAAATATGAAGCGTTCGAGAAGTTCAAAGAGTTCAGGGCCGAGGATGAACGGCAAACTGGACAACAACTCAAGAGTATAAGAAGTGATCGAGGCGAAGAGTATCGGTCTCATGTATTCGCATCATTCTACAAAGAACATAAAATCATCAACGAGACTACTGCTCCGTATTCTCCTTAATCTAATACAGTAGCAGAAAGGAAGACATAACATTGACAGAAATGATAAACTCAATATTGTTGACTACGGGTCTTCTAAAATGCTACTGGAGAGAAGCTGCATTGATGGCCACTTTTATTCTGAATAGAGTGCCGCATGTAACTTTGGATATCACTCTTTATAAACTCTAGTTCAAAGTCAGGCCTAATTTGAATATCATTCGAGTGTGGGGGTGTCTGGCATATGTAAAGGACTTGGGAGAAGCTGATATGATCTTAGGCATCAAAATCATCCGGATGGACATTGGACTGGTGCTGTCACAGTCTTATTATATTGAGAAAATGATCACACACTATGGGTATCAGTATCTTCTAGTGATCGATACGCCTTACAGTGTGATTTGAAGCCGAAGCCGAATTCGAAGAAAAGCGTCAGGCAGCTGGAGTATGCAAGCATCATCGGGAGTTTGATATACGCTACTACTGCCACTAGTCCTGACGTAGCTTTCGTCATGAAAATGCTAAGTCGATTCACAAGCAACCCAAGCATTGAGCATTGGAAAGCTGTAAAATGGGTAATAATTATCTCAAGAAGACATAGACATATGTACTACACTATAGCGGAGATCCACCAGTAGTAGAAGGCTTTAGTGATGCCAACTGGTGCTCAGAGGTGGAGAGCGAGAGATCCACAGGTGGATTCATTTTTACCATTGGTGGAGCTGCTATATCGTAGAAGTTAAAGAAGTAGACTATGCTCTCTCGTTCCTCCATGGAATCTGAGTTCTTTACACTTGATTCTGTACTAGAAGAAGCATAATGGTTTTGAAAGCTCATGTATAATCTTTCAGTGGTTGGAGCGCAGACCGGCGATACCAATATACATGTGACAACTAGGCGACTGCGACGGTGGCATCAATGACCTCTTCAATGGGAAGAAGAGAATTGTGCGGTTAAAGTACATGACAGTACACGATCTCATCAAGAGAGGTGTCATTGCAGTGATTGATGTATGGAGTCAGGAGAACCAAGCAGATCCGTTCTCAAAGGACCTCAAGCGCCAGCTGGTCGAAAATACAACAAATAAAATAGGCTTGAATGCATTCTAATATTGTGTTATTGTAATCCTATCATAAAGTTTTATGCTATTAGTTCAAAGAAAAATCTACTAGGCATCTAAATTTTGGTTTATGGGAGGACCACTAACTGGAAAAATATCAGGAACGGTGGGTACATGTCCTCCAGGACATGGAATGGATACGAACCTACAACTACTGTTGTCTACTATATATTTTCTGCGGAGAACAGATCCTGTGATGATGATGACTTAAACGCCTTAATGAGTTCTCAGGCAGAGTGAATGCCTGTTGTACTTTACAGGAAGCACGGTAGCACAGCACTACAAGGAGTATTATAACGCCATGCTACAGTAGGGTAACTCTACCATGAGGTTTTCAGGTAGGGGTAATGTTTTGGCTTTGCGTGCCAAGTTATAGCGACGTAGCACCGCAAATAAGCAGGTAGTCTAATGCTGTATGATGAAATTAAAGAGTTGTAGATAGCACTACAAAGGTGTAAAACCCCTAAATTTCTACTATATATTTTTTATTATATAAATTGGTACCGAATATTTTTCTTGTATTTGTACGTCTCGATAACATATTGTACGTCGCGTGTGTAATATACATTACGTATTGCTCGTCGAGTGCGAATATGTGTGAGTTACATATTTTTAGAAAATATTTTAATTTTATAGAAATATATTTTCAAAATAATATATGCTAAATATTTTATATCGCCTAAAGTTATAAAAAGATCTCGTCGAAATTTTCCAAAACAATTAATATATTTTAGAGTTCAAATATGATAATAGCATAAATAATTGCATGCAAGTACATGAATCTAATTCATGAATAAATTTTAATTGCTAATTTTTGAAATTATTATTAAAGTATTTTTACAAGTCATAAAAAGATATTTCTAAATTTGTTTATGGTGACTTACATCGAAATTGATTTTACTAAATAGTTTTTAAATTAAAAGATAAGCTTATCTAGTTATATTTGGAGAGATATTTTGAATTGAATTAAAGTAATTTAAATTGATAAATGGATTATTTAATGGGAAAATTAAACTACTCCTAATCCTTATCCAACTGGGATTCCCACATCCTATAAAAGGCAGGTACTCATCCATAAATTTCTATTCTCCACAATTTTCTCCACCACAAAGTGAGTGCCTCGTGTCCATGTCCATATCTTATTCCATATTACATCGACATTATTTTCTTCCCCGTGTCGGACACACCCCGACATCATCAAATCCCTAACCTAACCCAGTCAGCCACCGTCCCTACTCCCCATGGACACCACCAGCCCTGCACTCCTCCACCGCCATCACCGACGCTGCCGTCATCCGACCACCACCCGGACCATCACCTTCACCGTCCACAGTTCCTGACTAAAACCCCCACACCACCGCTATGGCCACAGCCACCAACGGCCGCCCACCATACCAAATACCCGCAGCCCCAAATCCCTGGCGACCACCGTCCCCACCACCATCACCACCCTCCTTTCTGTCAGCCACCTCCATCTCACGTCCGAAGCCGACGACAACCATGTGCCCGATTCCCTGCACTTCTCCCTCCGACCCAGTCGATTCCTCGGCACCACCCGTCAACACCACCACCCGACCCGTCCACTGCACCCGAACAACCGAGCACAACCACCATCAGCACCACCACAACCACCACCCTGCTTCGTCGAACCCCTCGACTCCGGCCAACCTCACCCAAACCCACCAAAACGTCCGACCACCGCGGCAGCGCCGCTCAAGCGCCATCGTGACCAAGCAGTCGACCCGAGACCTCCTCCGCAACTAGCCCACCGCCGGCAAGGCCGTCCGCGCTGAGAACCCCTTCCCCATCGGCTCCGATGTGCTGCCTTTAGGAGACGCCGCCGCGGCCATGCCTCCCGACTACCTCTTGTGGGTCCGCCTCGCCATCTCTCTCTTTGCCTTCCGCTCCTTTCGACCCTCCTCTTTTCGGATCGACTACCGAGCCCCCTTTCTCTTCCTCCCGCTCTTCCTCGCTCCCTCTCCAGCTCCCATTCCCCTCTTCTCTCTCTCTCTCTTCGTCTTCTCCTTCCTTCCTTCTTTCTTTCTTTCTTCATTCTTAAGCCTTCTCTCTCCCCCTTTCTCTAAAGAAGAGCAGCAGCAGCAGTGCTGTTGATTAATATTTTCTTTCTTTCTCTTTCTTTCTTTCTTTTCTTCTTTGTTTATTATTACCCCTACTTTTGTTGTTTTTGGTTGGTTGTTTCATTGGTGATATTTGTTAGTCCCCTGGTTTTATTTTATTTGTCTTTATAAGTATTATTATTATTATCTTATTATTATTACTATTGTTATTATTATTATCATTAAAACTATTACTATCTTGTTTTACAGATTACTTCTATCAAGTAGTGTCACTTTATTTTTACCACCTAAATATATTCTTACTGTTATATATACATGTAATCACTAAAACTAGTATTATTTTTTAGTACACCATTAGTATTATTATTTTTAATTTATCTTTTTCTAATAACTATTTGGTAACATAATAAATTAAGGGACTTGACCCTATATATAATTTTAACTAAATTTCACAAGCCTATATTTTATTGAGGTCATAATTTAAATAAAGTTTTTTTTATCAAAAATATTATAGTAGTATTTTCCTAATTAAGATATTTTTGAAACTTTTGAGTATGTATACCTAAAAGCATTTTTGTAAATAAAACTAGATTCAAACATAAAGATATTAATTTTTACAAAACTTGGAGTTTTGTTCTTAAAGATTCTAGATTTTAAGTATTTAATTAAATTATTTTTAACCAAATAAAACTCTATATTTTCAAAGATTATAAATAGTTTCTAAAATCGTATATATTATTATCCAATTTTCTTTAATTAAATCCTTCTGCCAATGACTATCCTTTTTTCCCATTCCCTCGACCAATTTTGGTCTACCTTATGTCCACCCTAACTAATTCGTCTGTCCTCGACCCAATGGAACCGTCCGTACCATCGTCCGAGATCACCTTGCATAGCTGTTGCACCAAAGTTGCAGTTCGTGCTACATTGATCATTGCAGCACACTAGGCGTCCTACCAGGCAAGATACCTTGCCATTAAACTGTTTATATTCAGTCTATAATTATTTATTACATATCACTGTTCATTATTTTCTGTTCTTACAGTTCCTGATTTACTATCTGCTCAGTGATTATTAGTTTACTTGTTATTATCCTTTGATTGCATATGAACCTAGAGTTAGAAAACTACCGTCTGTAGTGTAACGCATATATCTTGACACAGTTGTACCACGAGGATACGTGAGATGAGCAGCATGTAGAGTTTCTTGCGTGTGGGCTGATCCCCCATGTGCATGCATTAGGGCTAACTGCTAATAGAGGCATGTTAGGAGACTTAGCAGTTAGTAGAGGTATATGAGTCATAGATGTGACTTTGTTAGGCATTGGGTGGGAAGAACAGTTCCTTAACGTATGGGCCACGTATGCACTTCCCTATTGCCGGTTATCTCCGTGGGAGATACGGTCCTGGATCCTGATACCTGATTTCCTGCTGGCCTCTGACATTCGAAAAATGTTATGCTTTGAGGTCCCTGGTATCCTGATGGGACCATACCTGAGTTCCTGCTCCTGAGCCAGAGTGCCTATGCGTTGAAGGTTTGTTCTTACTACATAAACATATTAGAATGGTCAGTTAACACTCATCAATGTCATATCATCCCGTCCTATTAGAAGCTTGGGACAATATCGTATCGCGGTATAGTGTACTACCCCTTGTCCTTGTTTGGTTGTAGGGGTAGTCCACTATTTCGATAATGAGGTATTGGATCTTGTTACGAGTGGGACTATTTACTTTACTTGTGATTTATGACATAGTATATATATTCAGTTATGTGGCATGTTCTTTATGTATCTTGTTACGTCCTTCTGAGGACCTGGTTATCTTTTCAGGTGTGTCTTGTGATTTCTGCAGGTGCTCTAGCTAAGGCCTTGACTTGCGCTCTATTCTTCGAGATGTTGCTTTTGTATCGTCATCTACTTCGTTCGACCAAATTATTTTCTTTCTATATTTCTTCCTTATTTAAATTAGTTGGTAGTGAATTTATCTTCGTCCAACGATTGTATACATGACAAAATTCAAAGTTGCTTTTATATCATTATTTATCTTTGTGGATGAGATTTAGTCTTGGATTACTGTATTTTATAGCTTAAGTATACATACAATTTTTTCATACATTAGAGCGTACTTCGTATGTATATAGCTGGCATGGATACGTACCTGGTCCTAAGTATTTTGGGACTGGGGCATTACAAAAGGGGATGACGTCCTCATGTTATAGTGACACGACACTACGAAAAGGTACCCAGATAGGGTAAAGCCTCGGCCTCACAAGCTATATCATTGAGGCGTAACACCGCAAGGAAGCGCAAGGCTTCATGCTGGGTAATTTGGCACTACAGAGAGGCTTGTGACTTCATGCTACAGTAGTATAACACTACGATGAGGTACCCAGGTATAGGGGTAATGCATCGGCTTTAAGCCATGTCATAGCGGCGTAGCACCGCAAGGAAGCGCAAGACTTCATGCCATGTCTCTTTAATAAAGAACTTACCTCGAGTGTATGGACAGAGATAGTAGGCCGTCTTTTGAGGGTAAACTTGTAGACACCTAAAATACATAAATCGAAACCAGGCTGGCACAGGGTCTTTAATGTGCAGCCAGAAGCACAAGTGACTATATTGTGTGAGTGCAAAGAATTGCAGCTATGGTGCATAATTCAAGGCTTAGTCTATTCTTGTCACATACTGTTATTTAATCCATGCGAGAAGATTCAAGTCGTCAGCGACATCTATTCTAATGCATGATGGAAAATCACTATGGAACACTCAAACATATATATAGATATATGTGGAGAATTGTTGTTATTTTGGCCTTAAGCACTAGAAACATAGTCCCATATTGCCTAGGTCAAATGACTTGTATCTCTATATATAAGCTTGCTTGTGTTTAGAGATGCACATGTGGTGAGGAGTGGCACATGGGTGCCATATGGGGGGTGTTTTTCTAGTGGAAAAAAAAGCTAACTCAACAAATAAAGTATTAATGCTTTTGATCATGCTCTTGGAATTGATTTCATTGGAGCTAAGCCCCGTAGGGGCTTAGCGACTCGGACTCGGACTCAGGCTCATGTGCTCATGAGGCATAATGTGGTGTTTTATTGGCGCACTTTGCACTTTGTACGTCAGCATTGTCGCTAGGCCCATAGTGCGCTTAAGTTGCGCTTGTTGCGCGAGCCTCTGCGCTGTCGATCGCGCACCTGTTCACGCAAACCGTTCGTGTTACAGTTTGCGCTGCAGTTCGCACATTAGTTGGCGCAGTGCATACAGCGCGCGCTGTGCGCATTTGGTGGGCGTCCGCGTTTGGTGCGTCTGGCACGGTGTGCACGTTTGGTGCTTTTTGGCGTGGTGTGCGCGTTTGGTGCGTTTGGCGCGCTGTGTGCGTTTGGTGCAGCACGGTGTGCGCGGTTAGCGCAGTTGGCGTTGTCGTGTCGGTGCACGAACTGAACGGTTACGAAACATTCGTAAACGGTTCTTTCCACGTCCCATACGTTTCGTATACTGGACGGTTACTGCGCGCGTCTATATAAGCTTCCCTCCTCTCTCTCTCTTTAACTAAGTTCGTTCAGAGAAAATTCTTTACAAATTATAGATAGCAGAGAGGAGAGAAATAGAGAGAAGCGCGTGCCATTCTGTCCATCCGAGGAGTCAGTAGAGCATTCGACAGAGTGTTCCAAAAGTTTGTCTCTGAACTTGCTGGTTCCTGGAAGTTATTTGTGTGGGGCGAATCTAGCTTTGAGCGCCGGTGATCAATCACCCTAGCAGGCTTTCTTTCCTTCCGTTCATCTCTTCGCCACTTGAATTCTCGTTCTGAACGAGATTTTTCTGATCTAATCAGAAACTTTTTGTAGGTTTTTAGATGCTACTACAACGAAAATCATTTGTGCCTTCTTCGAAGTCTTACATTTGATTTCATCTCTAAGAATCCTTCGGGATCTCTTTTGTGCACTTTCCTCGAAGTGTTACAAAAATCAGTTTTTTCATCTTAAATCACGAACTAACATATTTGTTCGAATATTTGAATGTATTTTATTTGCACTGAGCAGACTTATGCTCATCTTTTTGCGGTCCCGAATTTTTTTCTATTTGCCGAATTGCTAACAAGGATCCTGATGGCATTTGACACTAGATGGTGTCTCAGATGAAACTTAACTACAATCTAAACAGACCGTCGATGGGTACTCAAGGATGAGGATTGATGATTGATCACTTGTTCCGCATTTATTTCATCTAGTGAAACTACATGAGATGTTTCACTCAGGATTGATCACTTATTTTCAAGTACTACTTGTGTCCTCTTTTTCTTTTGTATTTGGAAAATGTCTGTGTAGAATGGATAGAAACTGAAAGGGTTCTCTATAGAACCATATGCATGTTCACAGTTTGTTGGCTGATAAAATATCAGGTTATTCATGTCGGCTTTTGCTCTAACCATACCATACATGTACCCCCATCACTGTGAAACTCTCTTCTTGTGTAATTCTACTAAATATATATGAGAACAATACAAGTGCTTACGAGATTTGTGGATGAGCCGATGAAGTCGCCGCAACGTGCACCGAGAGCCCCCTGCCCCCGCCCCCGCCGCTTGATTGCTGGAAGAGCCACCATGGAGGCAGCGGAGGAGGATTGTGCCCTGAGGCCAGAGAAGTGGGGGAGGGAGGTCATGACAGCACTTGCAGATGCGAGTTGTGAAGCCATTGCAATTGCAAGTTGTGTAGTGTAGTGTTCTGTTTCAGTTACAAGGCAGGCACTTCCCTTGCTTGAGTGGCTATGGACATAAAAAGGGTCTTAATTTGAGGCAGGCTGCGACCACACGAAATTATGCTTGTGGATTCTATGGCGTTCCCTGGATTGTGAATGGATACTGATGCTGATGTGGCTGCTTCTGGTTAGCCTTTGGTATAGGATAAGATTTTGCTTTGGGGAACTTGGTCCCTACAATAAATTATTACTCTCATGTTAACATACAATAACAACACAATCCAACAATCTTCAAATACAACGAATTTTATGTGGAAATCCAATGCAGAAAAAAACTGTGACATTATTAGGGGCCAACCCGGAAAAGCATCCACTAGTAGGATAGAAGAAATATACCAACTTTTACAGACTTCTTCCACCGATCAACCAATGGATCACCACAGCTTTGTTGGCCCATTTCCTAATGGTCACACCCGATTTTGATAAATCAACAAACGACATAAGTCAACTGCTAGCATTTTAGGTCAAGTGAAATCAATATCAAAGAGATACTACAACATCCGCAAGCATGTAAATCATCATCCCGAAGCTTTTATGCACTGGAATCATTCTAAGTCATTTTACAGTTTATTATGTATTTTATCCTTTATTGAGTCTAGAATAAAAATTGTAAAATCGACTGAGTATTACTGACTTAGGTTATTCACAGTGCACAAACAAAAATAAGCCTACCTACTTATCCCAAAAGTCTACAATTCCAAAAAGCCCAAAACCTATGCAAATTTGGTTCATTCCTTACTGTTCTGACCAAGCAGAACTCTGACCGAGTTCGGCCCGAGTTCGGTCTAGATTATTTGAAATTCAGTTCCCACAAAATCTGCATCCAACGTTTGTATGCGAAATTATAGCATCCGAACTCTGCCTGAGTTCGTTTCTCAAAAACACCTATAAATAGAAGAGAAATTTCCTTTTCAAATCACTCATCATTTCTTCTCTTTATCTATTCCTAAAGTATTTTTTCAGTGTTCTAAAAAGCTTTCATACTCCATCTATACATCTCTTAGCCAAAGCCAGTAATATCAATTCGATTTAGAGTTCTTTGGTTCTTAGAGTTGTAAAGAGGTCGTTCAAGTTCAGAAATCATCTCTGTTCTAGGAGCTGGTCGTGCGCTCGTCACCAAGCACGGTGTTGTAAAGAGACTGCAAGTTCTCAATTAGCTTGTGAATAGTTGATTAACAGCAGGCAAGAGTACCTGGGACTGGATTAGTCCTCAAAGAGGAAAACCATTATATATCGCGGTGTCCACTGAGTTTGATTCTCTGATCTCTTGCCACATTTATTTGCTGTCTCTTTATTCACTACCATAGTTATCTGCTTTTAATTTTTAATTAGTGATTATTTTTTGCTGCACTCGCACTCACTCTATTTATCCCCCTCTAGAGGTGCTCAACGGTCCGACAATTGGTATCAGAGCGGGTTATATTCTAATATAACAACCTCAGAGAGTATATATGGCAGCCGTGAAATCAATATTCAACGGTAAAGGACAATCCACAAATAGACCCCATAATTTGATGGAACAAACTATACTTACTGGAAAACACGAAAGACATTCTTCTTAAAGTCTCATGACTTTGTTCTTTGGTCTATAGTTATTGACGGTTATAAGAAACCGGCACCTATAGTAGTCGATGGCGTACTTACAGACAAGCCTCATGATAAATATACAGAAGCAGAAAAAGCAAAGGCTAGTCTAGATGCACGTGCCATCAACGCACTGTTTTGTGCAATTGGCAAGACGGAGTTCAATCGAGTTTTAACCTGTAAGACATCTCATGAGATTTGAAAACTTCTTGAGGTAACTCATGAAGGTACATCCCAAGTGAAGGAATCCAAAATCAGCAGACTAACATAGGAATATGAATCTTTCAAAATAAAACCCGGCGAGTCAATTACACAGATGTTCACTCGTTTTCTTGATATTACTAATCCTTTGCAATATCTTGGTAAGGATTACAGTAATCACGAGAAGATCAGAAAAGTGCTACGGACTCTAATCAAGAACTGGAACCCAAAGGCAACTACAATCATTGAAGGAAACGATCTCACTACAATGACTCTGGAAACACTTATGGGCAAGCTAATGACCCATGAGCTGGACCTACAAGATTTTGAAGAAGCAATTCAAAAACAAAAATCTATCGCCTTCAAAGCTCAAGCCAGAAGATCAACATGTAAAGATTCTGATGAAGAATCATCCAGTGGTGATGAACAAGTCCTGCTAGTAAAAAATTTCAAAAAAATCCTTAAAGTTTGAGAAATCAAACAGAAAGAAGAAATATGTCCATGAAAACAATGAAGAAGAAACAATCTACTTTGGATGCAAGAAGTCAGGGCATATGAAGAAGGACTGCCCAACTCCAAAGAAAAGTAGTCCATATGATAGATAAGACCAAGCCGAAGAACAACAACTGGTCGAAAGTATGCAAATACAAGTATCTGGCATGAAAGTGATGCTAGTGAATCAGAGGAAGAAGATAGATCCTGCAGTACTGCAATTGTCTGTCTCATGGCTTTTGATAAGGTATCCTCAAATACTCTATATGATGATTTTACTTTCGATGAGCTAGAAAATACCTTCAACGAATTACTTGAAGAACACAAAAATGTGCTTGATAAGTATAAGCAATCTCGAAAAGAGGTCAAGGCATGCACAACCGAAGTAGCTAGACTGTCAAATATCATTGAAGATATTAGAGAGACATCTACTACTAGTAACACGGATGAGATAGCCAAGCTTAAAGTAGACTATCATGAGGCGATCCTCAAAATTGAAAAGAAAGAAAGAGACTATGTCAAGATACAAGAGTTATATGACATAGAGAAGAAGTACTTAGTCACATAGCAAAGACTTATTGATATGACCGCTAAATATGAAGAGTCTTATGCGGTTTCTAAAAAGTTAGAAATC
Source organism: Iris pallida (assembly GCA_029216955.1). NCBI lineage: Eukaryota > Viridiplantae > Streptophyta > Magnoliopsida > Asparagales > Iridaceae > Iris > Iris pallida. The sequence continues at coordinate 17,195,177 of JANAVB010040817.1, read as the reverse complement.
AAGTTAGGCTATACCTGTGACACAACCTAAAATTAGTCCTAATGCTAAGCATATACCTAAGAGGACTAAAACACAGAAGGCACATAAGAAACACGAATATCACCATACTTTCACATATAGGTTTTCAAAGAAACCACATATGCATGTCAACACAAAATAACTAACACATTTTTAAAACTTACTTGCACGTACTGTGGTACTCACGGGCACATATCACAGTATTGTCTAGCAAGAAAGCTTGTTGACAATCACACCCTGATTTGGAGACCTAAGACTAATCAACATGGACCCTTCAGTAAATGGGTACCAAAGGATTCATCTACTTATTTTGTAGGTGGACCCTCAACCCTCTCATATTAAAAGCAAGTGGAACCTCGATAGCGGATGTTCGCGGCACATGACAGTGTTGGAAAAGAAACGCGGAAACCTTTCCCCAAACCGGAGAGTACCTGCGAGAGGACCGAGCAATACAACGCAAGAACCCAAAAACAAACACACAAAAACAATCCACGCAGACACAGAGAATTTTTGACGTGGAAACCCTTGCGGGAAAAAACCACGGGACGATCGGAGTCCAACCCTGAGAAGCCTCCACTAATGGAATAGAAGAATTACACCCTCTACAAACTCCTCCCGATCCAAATCGGATCCCCACAACAATCAGAGATAAGAACAATGATTACAAGGCTACGAAGAGCGAGAACGACGAGTAGAGATTACCCGAACACGATCTCCTTCGAATGGCGACCTTCAATCCTCCGTCTTCTTCTTCGAAGTTGTAATGGCACTCTTGCCTCCTTCTCTCTCAAACTTGTGTTCCTTGCGATATGTTGCACACCTGAATTAGGGTTGAGAAAACTCTATATATCTCCCTAATCCCGCAACCAACCTGGACCGTTGGATTAGATCCAATGATGAAAACTCATCCAGAAATCCGCTTCAGCCCCCGACGACACAGAGTTCGGCCAGAACTCTGTATGGGGCAACCAGCACCCACTGGCCAAACCCTGGAACGGCCAGACTGAGTTCGGCCAGAACTCGGCCTGGGACCGAGTTCGGGCCGAACTCGGATCCCCTGCTTCCAGCAGCTCCAGCAGCAACAGCAGCAACTTCGTCGCCTACTTCCCGAGCTTCTTCGACACACGAACGGCGCTCGTCGCACTCCGGGGTCTTCTCCACATAGGTTGGGAACCCCACCCACTCCAACAAATCTCCCCCTTCACAACTATGGGGAGGATGTCGTCATCCCGACGACCTGCCTGCAGTACTCAAACTTCCCCCTTGGTAGAATCTTCGTGAACATATCAGCTCCGTTGTCATCTGTATGCACCTTCTCAAGCTCCGCGTCCTTCTTCTCAACCACATCCCGTATCCAATGATACCGGGTCTCGATGTGCTTGGACCGGCTATGAAACGTCTGATTCTTCACAAGGTGGATTGCACTCTGACTGTCGCAAAGCAAAGTATACTGCTCTTGCTTCAGTCCCATTTCCTGCAGCAGCTTCTTCATCCACAACAGCTCCTTGCAAGCGTCCGTCGTCGTAATGTACTCTGCCTCTGTCGTCGACAAGGCAACACACTTCTGCAATCACGACTGCCACGATACTGCTCCTTCCGCAAACATCATCACGTAGCCCGAAGTCGATCGCCTCGTGTCTACATCTCCAGCCATATCAGCGTCGGTATACCCAAACAGCTTCGGCTCGTCACCACCAAAGGAAAGTCTCCAACCAGCAGTGCCCTGAAGATAACGTAGAATCCACTTGACCGCACTCCAATGTACCCTTTCAGGATTTGAAAGATACCTGCTAACCGTACCAACTGCATGAGCAATATCTGGCCTCGTACACACCATAGCATACATCAGGCTTCCCACAGCTGAGGCATATGGAACCCGCTCCATATCTTCCTTTTCGTCCTCGGTAGATGGACACTGTTCCTCAGTGAGCTTAAAGTGAGCCGTGAGGGGGGAACTCACTTTCTTCGACCCGTCCATCCCGAAACGCTGAAGTACCCGATGAATGTACTTCTTTTGGGACAAGTGTAGCAGCTTGGACTCTCTCTCTCGGCTGATCTCCATCCCAAGAATAGTCTTCGTTGTGCCCAAATCCTTCATAGAGAAGGCCGCACCCAGTTGGCGCTTCAACTCCGCTATCCTAGTGGCATTCCGACCCACTAATAGCATATCATCAACATAGAGCAACAAAATGATGAAATCATCATCGGCAAAATACCTCACAAATGCACAATGATCCGACGTCGTCCGTGCATAACCATGCTCCCCCATAAACGACTCGAACTTCCTGTACCACTGCCTCGGAGCCTGCTTCAGACCATACAAGCTCTTCCTCAACCGGCAGACCAAATGTGACTTGCCCTTCTCACAGAATCCCTCTGGCTGCTCCATGTACAACTCCTCCTCAAGATCACCGTAGAGAAATGCCGTCTTCACGTCCATCTGCTCGACCTCCAAGTCGAAACTGGCTGCTAATGCTAGCACCACCCGGATAGACGAATGCTTGACGACAGGCGAAAAGATCTCATCATAATCCACGCCTTTCTGCTGACCGTAGCCTTTGACTACCAGCCTCGCTTTGTATCGAGGGCGAGTAGCATCATCCGTCTGCTTCACTCTGAACACCCATCGATTCTTCAAAGCCTTCTTGCCCTTTGGCAACCGCACCAGATCATAAGTGGAATTGGTGTACAAGGAACTCATCTCCTCCTGCATAGCCACCATCCACTCCTGCCTGTGTTCGTCTTCCATAGCCTCTGTAAAACTTTCGGGCTCCCCCCCGTCAGTCAATAGCACATACTCAAGCGGTGAGTATCTCGTAGATGGTCGACGATTCCTGTCACTCCTTCTCAGTGGAGCCACTGGTGCTGGCTGTATACCGACAGCCTCCGTCCCTTCAGGAACTACCTCTCCGGCATGCTCATCCTCCTGAGGGACACCCTGACCACCATCAGCAGGCTGATGATCAAGGTTGGGAGCAACTCCATATACCGGCTCCCCCATAACTGGATCCTCTGCGATGTCCTCTGGAAATTGTTCGAAGCGAAATGACTCTAACTCAGGCAATTCCTAAGCCTCAGAAGGCATCTCGGAATCCTGAGTGTTGGTCATGGTCTGATCCTCGACGAACACCACGTCCCTGCTTCTGTAGAGCTTTCCTTCCACTGGGTCGTAGAGTCTATAGCCAAACTCATTCCGACCGTAGCCGACAAAGACGCATCGCCTCGTCTTCGGCTCAAGTTTGGTCCTCTCGTCCTTCGGTACATGCACGAAGGCTTTACAACCAAATGCCTGCAGGTGATTGTATGACGGTTCTTTGCCGTACCATACTTTATCAGGCACATCACTAGGAGACAAATTAATAATATAAGTGTAGAAGCATGGAATTTCACAACCAGAAAGCCCATGCGCCAGACACTACATGCGCTAGAACTCAGACGAAGAATTTCACAGCAAAATCAATAAGTATAGACATTTGAAGGACTTTTTATTTATATATAAAAGTCTATTACATGTCTAAGAAAAGGTTGTACAAAGGAGAATTTCTACAAAAGAAAGATCCTAGATCTACAGCCAGCGGCCACCAGGCGCCTCCAGATAGGCGCAGCGGCCACCATGCGCCTCCAGATAGGCGCAGCAGCCACCATGCGCCTTCCGATAGGCGCAGCAGTCACCATGCGCTGTCAGTTAGGTGCAGCAAATACCATGCGCCTCCATCCAGGTGCATCCCATCATCTCTTCAGCAGCTCAGTTATGTGCATTCCTTCAGCCAAATTCTTCCAGCCAGGCTCACCTGGCCGAGCAGCGCCCAGTTATGTGCCGCTCTTCCAGCCAGGCTCACCTGATAAATGCTTCGCCAAGTAAAGCATTTAACCCTCTGGCTGGAACCAAGGAAGAGAAGAGCACCGCAAATGCTGTGGCCAGGGGAGGCTTCGAAAGAGCCTCCAAAGCCGAAGGAAGACCGTGATCGAAACCACGGCTAAAGGAACAGCTTTCGACACGATCAAAGCGGGGAAACCCCACTTTGCAGGAAGAGAGAGCCTTGCACCGCCATTCCGATCTACGGCTCTTCCGGAATAACGGAGACGAGGCTCGAGCATCCCTATCTTTGGATGCAACAGGCACCTTCCGTCTGCCTCAGAAGCCCTCGACTCCGTCTTTTGGATGTAACAGTCACCTTCAAGTGCATCAAAGACAACACAGCGTCTCATCTTCACCCTCGGGAGCACTTCGTCAACAGAATGCACCCGCATGTTCAAGTTCATGTTGGAAGTACGTGAGGGAATGATAAGCAAACCTTCTCTCCATGCCACTATTTATAAGCCGGGCAGATCAAACCCACGCGCCAAGTGGATGGCCCTTCGAATTCCGTGCAATGAATTTACATTAAATGGATGAACCGGACGCCTCGAATTCAGCCAAACGGCTATTTATAGCACTCGAAGAGCGAGACAGCCGCATCATTAAAAGACATGTCCGATGCGCCAGCCAGACAGCACATCACACGGACGCGCCCTTCGGCATCAGGCGCATCACACAGACGCGCCCTACAGTACTCGGCGCATTATAGAGGGTGCGCCCCCACACATCTCCATACCGAGTGGAACGCCAACCGACGCGCCCACTCAGCTGTCCATCGAACGTCACCAACATTAAATGCTGAACTGACAGAGTTGGCAGCACGCCTCCCAAAGTCTGAACAGTTGACAGCTTTATTCAGAAAACGAAGCGTCGGCAACGTCAGCATCATCATGACTCTATTCCGACGGCTACTGCCACGTGGCCACCCGCATGCGCCTCTACGGCCATGCGTCCACACCCGCATGCGCCTCTACGGCCATGCGTCCACACCCGCATGCGCCTCTACGGCCATGCGTCCACACCCGCATGCGCCTCTACGGCCATGCGTCCAAACCAGCATGCGCCTCAAAAGCCATGCGCCTCAGACCCTTCACTGATCCCTAAAGACAAAAGAAGAGTCTCCGATTGAAGTTTTGCATGCGCCTCAAAAGCTATGCGCCCCAGACTGATCTCTGATCCCAAAAGACAGAAGGAAAGTCGCCTGCATGCGCCTCAAAAGCCATGCGCCCCAAATGGTTTGTAACTCCTAAAGGTTATGAGCCGCAGCCTCCTCCTGCGCCCAATCCAAGACGCAGCTCACCAGATTACTCCTCTCCACCAAATCTGAGATCTTCGAACCATGGGTCGATGACACGTGTCCTTTGACTCAACTCGTCCAAGATTTCAGCAACGGAAAGATCTTCTCTTCTGCTACGTGCCGGCTCACAACAGCAGTGTGAAGAGTTCTCCCCCTCGATCAGGGCACAGCATCCGTGCGCCTCCATCAGCAACCTCCACGTGGCGTCCCCACACCGGCGCATCCTATATGCGCGTATGAGCAGCCAGCCTGTAGAACTATAAATAGAAGGATCGTCCCCTTCATACACACACAGAGACTCAGAACACAGAGACTCACAACACAGAGAGAATCCACAACAGAAAATCACCGGAGAGGCAGTTCTAGACACTCAACGTCTTCCTCCTCTCAGCAAGCTCCAGCACCCAGAGCAATCAACACCTTCAGAGAACCGATAACCGTCGTCAGCCGGTCAACGGAGTCAACGCATTACCACTCGCTCCATTGGCACTAAGGACCCAGCTTAAACAAAAGTGTACTCCTAGGACTACATCTAAGTCCTATATTGTATCACTGTTCTGTTTGTATTAAAATTTCAATCAAAACAATTTTAATGGCAAACAAGCTGGCGACTCTGCTGGGGACCTCTTTCTCCTCTACCGAGAAAGTCGTGTCACAGGCCGACGACGTGAAGGTGGGCTCCTCCCACAAGACGCTGGTAGTGCGCCTCAATCAACAGGCGTACGAGGAGTTCATTTCTGAAGGAAGTACGAGTCCTTCGAAGCGGCTGTCGAAGCCGAAGAAGACCCGCGCAGCCTGGGTGCGCAAAGTCGACGCCTCGGGCACCACCGTCGAAGGGGATGCGCCCGTCCAGCCTTCCCTTCCTGCTGACGTCCTCAGCAGTCAAGGTGCGCCCGCTGATGCAGCGCATCTCTCAGGGAAGCGTGCGGCTGACCACGTTCCCCAGCCATCTTCCTCTCAGGCGAGGAAGATACGTCGACGGAGCAGGGGCGCAGCCAATGCCCCGCGCATCACTTCTGATGCGCCACAAAGAGCCTCTGTCTTTGACAGACTCACTCGCTGTAATGGCGAGGAGAATTTGGATGCTGAGTACTATGCGCCCCAGTGGGCTGGTACGAAGAAATCCAAGGCGGCACGGGCCATGCGCCACAAACGTGCTATGCCAGCAGCCGGCCAGAGGCACGCGCTTACAATCACGCGCGCTGCCGATGGCAAGCTGTACAAGGTTGACTCAAGTGCTTCTGCACCGACAATGAGTCGACCTTCAAAGTCCTCATCTCGCTTGGGCGCATTCACTGCGTGCACAACCAAGCCGAGAGAGGCAAACTCTGTGGTATTGAACTCCCGTGCCTCCTCTGGTTGTGCGTTCGAGGTCCGTTCAAGTCACTTCAAATGCTGTGGTTCCCCCACTACTGATCGTGATGCCTGCTTGGTATTAGATCAGGGGGCGCAGCACTCACCCGACCACCCCGGCGCTTGGCCCTGCCATACGCCTGAGAGGGGTGTGAGGGTAGCACTCTCCTCCAACGACTTGCGCAACGTGATCACTCACAAGCGCCGGTCAGGAGAGTTGACCAACAAGCACGATGCGCCTCTCACGGGGCACACTTGTGCAGTGGTCACCATCAACTGCTGTTGCAAGACGGCAGTACCGCCAAAGCAGTCGGTCTTCCAACGGCTACAATCATCGACACCCCTCCGACATCGCCTTGGGACGAAGGTGTCAGCAGAAGAGGAACTAAAGATTGCGTCATGCAACGTGATCTCCAATTCCTCATCTGTCCGGAAGACGACTGCCAATTCCTCGTCTTCATCCAAAAGCCAGCCGAGGAAAACCAAGGCAGCTGTCACGACCTCTGGAGTGTTCGAAGGCACTCGGTCGAGGAAGAAGTCCTTGGAGGAAGCTGGGGGTAGCCAGACCCTTGTCGAGCCTCCTTCCGAAGACGAAGATGTCCAAAGCACAGCTGCGGCGGATCTTCATCAAGGCGAAGATGGCCTCCCTGAAGCCCCTCAAAAGGACGATGTCCTCCAGGACACCGCCGGAGGTAGTGCTGAAAACGAAGAGGCCCTTCAAGACAGAGCTGAGGGCAGTCAGGCCCTTGCAGATGCGCCTGTCGAAGACGAACTCCAGAATGTGGCTGGGGGTGGCCAAACACCAGGAGAAGTCACTCCTCCACATGAGAGCGAGGCTGAGAGCGAAGCCTCAACTAATCTATCCACTTTCGGCCGTGTCATGACAGTATACATGACTGGGGGTGATCTTGAGACTGATGCGCCGCCACAGGACATTGTCCAGCGCATAGACTCGCTAGAGGGAGGACTCAAAACCCTCTCTGCCTCAATGCAAGCACTGACTCAAGCAGTGTTTGAGATGCGGTCGGCCTTGATCAGGACACCTTCAAATGGTCCCGACCCAGGAGCCAATGGAGAGTCGAGTGTGCCCCTCCAACGGACACCCTCAGACACAGAAGCACCCCGGACATCGGAGCCCTCAAACGCTCCACTCCAGGTAGTACCTCCTTCCCCGACTCCTAGTTCCACGGAGGACGTGGTCGAAATGATTAAAGATCTGCGGGAGCGCTTCGAGTCCAAGAACAGGCAGGAGGAGCGCCAGAAGATGGGCATTCCCCAGCCTTATCCCCTTGAGTGGAACAAGGTGGTTTATCCCCCAAAGTATAAACCACAAACACTCACGCCGTATGACGGGAAGGACTCTCCACGACGGTACCTGACGTACTTCCAGTCGCAGACAGGGCATCTTCCAAAGGAGGACGCGCTCCTCACCAGCATCTTTGTTGGGGCCCTGAAAGGGGTGGCGTATGACTGGTACTGCAGCCTCCCCGATCATTCCATATCGTCCTTCGACGACCTGACACGCCTCTTCCTCGACCGCTTCTACGACGGTGGGAAGGACATGACGATGGCGTCTCTCATTGAGATACGCCAGAAGGACAAGGAAACGGTTCAGGCATTCATCGAACGCTTCCGTCAGGCCTGCTTCAGGCTACCTCCAGGCATGCCAGAACATGCGCTTCTCTCCGCATGCAGTATGAACATGCTTCCTGCAGTAAAGCTCTGGCTTAACTCTACTCCCCCTCCCGACTGGAGCTCCCTAATCATTGAAGCTGAAGCTGCAGAGAAGAAGAAGGCCAATGCACGTCTTTTGGGTGTTAGCTTCCCCGCCTTTGACGATAAGGGAAAAAAGTCCGCAACCAACAACTCCGGACGAGAAACAAAGGGGAAACAGGCATTGACTGTTAATGCCTCGAAGGGCACATCTGCGCCTACTCAAAAGCCTCCACTGGCACCGAGACCCAAGGAGGTGTATTCATTCAATGATGACGACACCCTGCAACTCTTTGAGATACTGAAGCAGGGTGACAAGATCAAGCTTCCGGACCCGAAACGGCCCGATGAAGTCGAGAAAGTGGACAACCCGAGGTACTGTCACTACCATCGGTTTGTCGGACACCCGACTAAGGACTGCTACGTCCTCAAAAATTACATCCAGCGCATGATCAATGCGGATGTAATCTCTGTCGACTACGAAGAGAAGACGGTGTCAGCTAATGTGGTGTCACTTCAGTTCGGCACCTTGCCGCCGACTACCACACAAGATGGCGTCGTCCCCATCCCTAAGGCGACAATGGAGGTGGTGAATTTGCCACCCACCCGTGACAATGTGAGTGGACTTGTCCCACTCACCACATCTCGATGAGAGGTCCTCTGGGTTCACCCCGACCTCGTCTCCGAGGTAACTCAACCGGAGGTATGCCCTACCTTCAAAGCAAAAGGCAGGAAGATCAAGTCTTGCTGCACGGTCTCTTCTTCAACGGAAGAGGCGCTTCCTGTGCAGACACGTGCACAACAGAACTCCCAGCCCGGTGAAGCTGCCGCCGAAGTGGTGCCTCCTGGCACCATCCCTGAGGAGGGTCCATCCAAGCCCTCAGCAGCCAATAAACAAAAGCAAGTGGAGGCCCGTTTCGACAGACCTCTGCGGAAAGAAAATGCTTCGGGGCTAGCCAAGCCCCACAATTTTGACATTCTGGCACAACTGGCCAGTACTCCTGCACGCCTGTCTTTGTTCGAGCTCCTGCGTCTCTCCAAGGACTCCCGAGAAGCTCTCTGCGAAGCTCTGAAGGATGCCGAATCCTTTTTCAGTCAGGTCAAGCAGCCTGAAGACCTCCCAACTACTTGTGCATACTGTCATTGTGCGGATGAAGTTATCCCAAACATAACCTTCACCCAACAAGACATGCTGCTCAAGCATCACCGACATAACCGACCGTTGTATTACACAGGGTACATCGGTTCGGTAAAGGTGAGCAGGATTCAGATCGATCCGGGGTCTTCCCTAAGCATCATTCCAAAGGCGCTGCTATCAAAGCTGGGGATCCCAATGTACCGGCTGGCGCCCTCCAATACGACCATCAGCGGCTTTAACGCCAGCAAGAGCGAGCCACTGGGCAAGATCCGGCTGAAGTGTCACATCGGCAGCCTCAAAACTGAGGTGACTTGTTATGTGGTGGATGCCGAGGTCAACTACAACATCTTACTCGGACGACCATGGTTACATGAGTACATGGTGGTGCCCTCCACGCTCCACCAATGCATGAAATATGTATCCACCAACGGCGTCATCCGGACGGAGTTTGCAGATATCGATCCCTTCAAAGGGATTGAGGCCTACTTCACCGATTCCGACTTGTACAAGCCACTTGACGAGGAGGAAGCCAACGACGCTGATGATGAAGCAGAGACGGCAACAGAGCCGGACTTGGAGCCCGAAGTGACTCCTGACGCCCCCTTGAAAATCCGTCTGAAGGGGAGACCACCCCAGAAGGTGCCTCCAATGAGCATCAAGCTATCAGGAAAAGCGCCAGCTCGCGAAGCTCCCCTGAAGATACGCCTCAAGGGGAAGCCACCACAAACAGCGGCTCCCCTGGTGGTAAAATTACAAGGGAAGGCGCCACTCATCGAAGGCGCAACTGAGGCACCCCTCAAGGTGCGTCTTAAAGGCAAGCCGCCGCAGTCATCCAAGATGCCGGAGAGGGCTCACATAACCCTCTCAGACCCCAAAGTCAGAGCGGTGGAGGACTCTCCTGATCCGGCCCCAGTGCTTACAGATGAGGAGCTTGGCGAATATATCTCTGCTGATGTAGACGCACCCTCCTTCGACAATGTAATCCCACGGGATAAAATCTCGTACTTTATCAATAATAGAGTGTCTTTCAATTATTCTTGTCTTCCACACTGGAATGCCATGTATACATTAGACAACGCTCTACGGTCGTTGCAAACACAAGTAACGACCGTCTACCACAATCAAATAGTCCCGTCTCAAGGAGTCTTCATAGTCCCTCCACGAAGCCGAGACGAAGGCACCATCATCTCGGGCAAAATCGAGCGTCGTCGGAACCTCCCGTCAATCGAGCCCGAACCTGATACCGGCAGAGTACAAGTCTATCGATACACGAATGCGGCTAAGCACATCATCCAAAAGATGGGCTACGACCTGAAAAGCAATAAAGGCCTAAACTACGGCAAGGGTCGGCATCTCCCTGTCCGGCTTTCGATGCCCAATGGAAAGCCACAGGATTACTATAATCGGACTCGACGGGGGTTAGGCTATGTCACGCCGCCATCAACTCCAGAGAGTTCAGACGCAGAAGACATAGAACATTCCCACTCGTCTGAAGCATCGACGTGGGATTCCGATACCAGTATCGGATCAGTCTTCAGAAAAGTGCTGTCAGCTAACATGACATCGGCGCAACCTCAGAAGGATGAAGGCGAGGACCAACCGCCGGAACCCTTCGAAGAAGAACCCTGGGCTCAACGCCTAGGAGAACAATGGGAGTCTCGTTTTGAGTTACGAGAACCTCCCACCGAAGACGAAGTCGAGCAGATCGACCTCGGGGATGGGTCTTCTTCTAAACCCATCTTTATCAGCAAAAGCTTGGAAGGAGAAGACCGAGAATCTTTAGTCCAACTGGCTAAGGAGTATATCGACGTCTTCGCCTGGAGCTACGAAGACATGCCGGGTCTCGATCCACAGATCGTGATACATAGGTTGAACATCTTACCAGATGCCAAACCTATCAAACAACAACAGCGACGCTTCCGCCCGGACATCATGAACGCCATCGACCAGGAGGTGGACAAGCTCTTGACCAGTGGCTTCATCCGTGAGGAACAACACCCGGACTGGGTAGCCAACGTCGTTTCTGTCACCAAGAAGAACGGGAAGATACGAGTCTGTATCGACTTCAGGGATCTCAACTCTGCTTGCCCGAAGGATGAATTCCCGCTCCCAATCACCGATGTAATGATCGACAACACATGTGGCTTTGAACGCATGTCCTTCATGGACGGGTATTCAGGCTAAAATCAAATCAAGATGTTCCCCGATGACGCAAAACATACGTCATTCAGGACTCCGAAAGGTGTTTTCTGCTACACAGTAATGCCCTTCGGCTTGAAGAACGCCGGTGCAACGTACCAGCGAGCTATGAGCACCATCTTCCGTCAACATCTTCGCAAGACAGTTGAGTGCTATGTTGACGACATCGCAGTCAAGAGCCGCCTCAAAAGAGATCACCTACAAGACCTGAAGACGGTCTTCGATCTCATGCGGGCACATCAACTCAAAATGAACCCCGCTAAATCCTTCCTAGGGGTTTCTAGCGGCAAATTCTTAGGCTTTGTCATTACGGCAAAAGGCATTCATGTCGATCCCGAGAAGACTAAAGCCATCCTCAACATGGACCCTCCGAAGAACCTTCGAGAACTTCGGGGCTTACAGGGACGTTTGGCATACATCCGGAGGTTCATAGCAAACCTCTCCGGTAAATGTCACCCTTTACTCAGCTCATGTAGAAGGGAGTCTCTTACGTCTGGACAGAGGAGTGCCAAAAGGCTTTCGACGATATCAAGGCATACTTGACAAGCCCGCCAGTCCTAGTGGCACCTGTCGCCGGCAAACCATTCCTCCTCTACGTCCGTGCCATGGATCATTCCCTCGGCGCTTTACTGGCTCAAAACAGCGATGCAGGCTACGAGCAAGCAATCTACTACCTCAGTCGAACACTCATCGGGGCCGAACACCGGTACAACCCCATTGAAAAGGAGTGCTTGGCTTTGGTGTTTGCCATTCAGAAGACTCGTCATTACGTCTCGGGCCAGACAATTCACGTCATCTCCCGAGTCAATCCGCTCAGAGTTCTCATGACGAAGCCAGGGTCATTAAACTCCCGGCTGGCTACATGGGCGATCCTACTAACGCCATACAACATGGTGTTTGTCCCGCAGAAGGCGGTCAAGGGTCAGGCTCTGGCTGACTTTTTAGCTGCACACCCCATCCCAGAATCTTCAAAACTCTATGAAGATATCCCGGATGAAGTCCAAGAATCAAACGTCACTGAAGGAAGCCCCGTTTGGCGGATGTTCTTCGATGGCGCTTCAAGAACGGGCCCCAACGGCCAAATCATAGCAGGAGTGGGGGTAGTCTTAGTCTCCCCCGATCAGCTGGTCATCCAGCGCGCATACTCCCTTTCGAAGCCGTGCTCCAACAATGTTGCTGAGTACAATGCACTCGTCATGGGACTCCAGCTAGCACAACAGCTGGGGGTGGATCATCTGGAAGCCTACGGCGACTCGAAACTCGTCGTAAACCAGATTCGGGGGCAATACGAGGTTCGCCATGAAGATTTGATCCCTTACCATGAAGTTGCATTGAACATCATTTCAACCTTCACTGGGTTCTTCATCGAACATGTACCCCGCCTACAAAACTTGGAGGCTGACGCTCTGGCTGGCCTCGCAGCCTCATTGGCCGCGCCCCTTGGGACTCAACATTATGTTACGGTGACTGGCCGAGACCTGATTTGTCCCAGAAACAACCTATGTTTGCAAATGGCTCACGCCATGCCGACAAACACTGGGGTTAATGTTCGAGACTGGAGGTTTCCGTTCATCGACTTTGCTGTCTACGAAATCCTTCCAGAGGACCCGAAGGAAGCCGTCTCAGTCAGGAGACGCTCTCTTCGATTCTACTACGATACAGCCACTAAAACGCTGTACCGACGCTCCTTCGACGGGCTTCTCCTTCGATGCCTGTCTAACGAAGAAGCGGCCGAAGCTCTTCGAGAAGCTCATGACGGAACTTGCGGAGCTCACCAACCAGGGCCTAAGTTGCAAGATCGACTGCGACATATGGGCTACTACTGGCCAACCATGGTTGCTGACGCAGTGGAATATGCTAAGAAGTGCCATGCATGCCAACTTCATGCAGACTTCATACATACACCATCTGAACCTCTACATCCTACAGTCGCCTCCTGGCCATTCGAAGCCTGGGGCATGGACATTGTAGGGCCAATCACCCCTCCTTCATCGAGAGGACACCGCTTCATCCTGGCCATCACCGATTACTTCTCCAAATGGGCGGAAGCAGTCCCACTAGCGGAAGTAAAAAGCTCCAGGGTGGTCAGCTTTATCAAACACCATGTCATTTACCGTTTTGGGGTACCCCGGCGGATCATCCATGACAATGGTCCTCAGTTTATCAGCCACATTTTCAGCAGGTTATGTGACAAGAATCGCATTCAAAACGTGGCCTCAACCGCCTACAATCCGGTAGCAAACGGATTGGCCGAGGCGTTCAACAAAACTATCGTCAGGCTGCTCAAAAAGGTCGTGTCATCCAACAAACGCGACTGGGACGAAAAGCTTGGCGAATGCCTTTGGGCCTACCGCACAACGGTACGGACCCCAACAGGCAACACTCCATTCTCCCTGGTCTACGGGAGCGAAGCAGTACTGCCTCTCGAGATACAGATACCTTCGCTCCGCGTGGCAATCACAAACGATCTCACAGAAGAAGACAATCAATGTCGTCGTCTGCGGGAACTGGAGGCACTGGACGAAAAGCGTCTCCTAGCTCAACAACGTATCGAACTTTACCAAGCCCGTATATCACAGGCTTTCAACAAGAAGGTCAAGCAAAGAACTTTCCAAGTTGGCGACCTGGTTTTAGCAGTCAGAAGGCCAATGGTGTTAACTCACAAGACACCAGGGAAGTTCGAGCCCAAATGGGAAGGACCCTTCATCATTGAGACGGTATACTCAAACGGTGCTTACCGGCTCGCCAAACCCAATGGGAACTTGTTCATGATGCCCATCAACGGCAAGTTCTTAAAGAAGTACTATTCTTGACATCCTCCAAGACATGTATTTCCCCAAACAACCTCTTTTCACAAAATCAATCGCTTCCGGAACCCAGCTGTTCCGTGGCATCCTTCCGTAGAAAGATAACCACGTCCACATTACCTCTGAGTTGTCTCTCTACATCCTACAAAGCGGAACCTTACATTTCGTGAGCTTACGCTATCCTTCATGTTTACCACGTCCACATTACCTCTGAGTAAACATCCCGTACAAACAACTCCTGTGTTGTCGTACATTGATCGCAGAACTTCCACGTCCACATTACCTCTGAGTTGTTCAGCGTATCCCCCAGGATCATTCCTACCACGTCCATAAACACCTCTGAGTAGGAAGATTCTATCATTTGAACCTAATGATTGCCATGTCCACATTACCTCTGAGCAAACATGTTGGTTCCTTTATACTTATTATCTGTACCTAAAAACCAAGGTGCGCAAAAGATAATAGGTCCACATAAATTATCAAGTTCATGAGATCAAAAATGAACACATCACAAAGAGATAGTGTATTTCCTTATTTTCAAAAGGAGTACAGAAATACGCTATTTCCCCAGCAAGAGTTGCAAAAAACACATAAAAAGAAGAGAAGCTACAATCCCCGATCCTCTCCAGGGTGGGATGAGAGTTCTCTGACTCGATGTCTCAGGTCGGCAGTGCGAGTTTCCACAGTCGCCTGGACTCGCAGCTCGGCTTCTTGACGCATTAACCCGACAGCCTCAGCGGAAGTCTTACTCTCATACTTCTCATCAAGCTGTCGTCGCTGCTGAGCCAAAGCAAGGGTCCGCTGAGTAAGAATCGCTTCCTCCTGCTTGAATGCCACGTGTTCAGCCAGGACACGATCAGCTTCTAGTTGAAGTTGGGCCCGCTGGTCTTCAAGACGGCGCATCTAAGCATCAACCTCTGCGATGTTAGCGTCCACCGTAGCCCGCTTCTCCGTCGTCTTCTCCATAGATTGAGACAACTGCTCCGCCGCAGCCTCAGTCCCAGCCACTTCACGCTCCCAACTGCTCACATCGGCCCGATGGGAAGCCTCGATTTCAGCAATCAACTTCCCTATCTCTGTATCTATCAAGACAGAGAGGTCATTTCGTTGGATGCGCTGCAGTTCCGCGAGCCGCTCGTCCAGCTCAATCACCGAAACCTCCAGAATTTCGGCTATATGGTCATGGCCTTGGTGAATGCGGATCAGCTCGATACAAGGCATTGCCAAAGCTTTTGCTGTCGCAAAGCTCCCCTTGCCATCCATCACTGCAGATACTCCTTTCTCCAGCATTTTGTACACTCCCTCGACGAGGAACTTCACATACTCGTCGGCATCCGCCAGCACCTGCGGCGTCATAGCAGGAGTTGGGGGAGCTACTACAGTTTGCGGACCGGAGGAAGATCTGCCAACCTCGATCTGAGAGGTTTAAACCTCGACAGCAATAGGCTCTTCATCAACAGGGGCCAGACTGCTAGCCCGAGGTGCCGAAGGAACAGAAGGAGCCGGCACATGCATCATGATAGTACCCCAAGTGGAAGGAGCAGCAGAGGGTTCCACACCCTTACCCTTCTCAAGCCCGGAGACATCACCGACGTCAACGGCCACCTCTTCTACCCCCGACATTCTATCAGCATCAGCTACCTCCCCCAGCAAAACGGGGAGATCAACATTTATCTCCTGGCCAGCCCCAGGAGACAAGACCGGCAGAAGGGTCTCACTCTTCTCAAATCCCTCTACAGGGACAAAATCTGTCGCTACCGCCTGATCGGTAGCCATCTCTATGTCCATGGTTGAAGCCAAGGAAGGATTTGGCAATGATTCAGCCGACATCCCTTCATCATGACAAGGAGGGGAATCAACCCTCTCCTCTATCCTCACTGCTTCTGCTGCCCCCGCAACAGACTCCTGCAGCTCCGGAGCGATGTCATCGGAAGATGATGAACTCCATTCCTCTTCATCACCTGGAAGCTGCGCACTTGCTAAACCTTCGATATGTGAAGCCTCCGCTGTGGCCTTCGTCACCTCGGAAGCTGCTGCACCCTCAGGGTCCCTCCTGACATAACCCGGGGATACTGGAACCTCCACGATGACAGTATCCTCCGGATCTTCCTCCATGAGAGACATCATTGTCGGCGGGATACGCACTCCAGGCGAGCTCGCCATCTCTTCTCGCCTACTCCCACCCGACTTTGGGGTACGAGGTTTTCTTTTTAGCGGCTCCTACAAAAGAAGATCAGGCCTCGTCAGTGGCGGAACCAAAATCAGATTTAGTAGGATGTCCTTACCTCTTCGGACGCCGAATCCGATGACACCGTCGGTAACGATGCCTTCTTCTGCTTCTTCGACACAAGAGATTCAGCCCCTGTATCTGTACATCGTTTCGATCGATCGCCAGAAGGTTCTGCTTGTGATGCGGAGGGGGCACTCCGTTGACCCACCCCTGACGGACGATGCGGTCGGGCCTTCACTGGCGTATCCCCAGTCGCTGCTAACTGGGTGCCTGCGATAAGGCTAGTCTCCCTGTCATATCCGGAGGGCGGGGCAGCCATAACACAGTAAAATTTGGCGGCCGAGTAAAGAATGGGCGGCCGCGGATCGGGGACGGGCAACGTAAAACGAGCTCCGGTACATCCGGCATTATAGTAATGCCAAGCTCGTGCACCATCCAACAAACTTCCAACATATCCCAGGGTATTACTGGGGTTATCCAACATCATCTGAGCATAACCAAATTGCCGCGCAAAGCGGCTCGGCAAGTATGGTTCCAGGTAGCACTGATTCCTGTTCCGGTACACCAGATGGGAGGCCGGATACTTTGCAACCAGCGGAATCCCCATTGAGGCAGAGTGGTGGTACCTTCGCCCAGGTCTCTTAAATCTTCGTTGGCCTCAAAACCCAAATAGATGGGACCAACTTTGGTGAGCTCCCAACCCTGAAGACGGGATAAAACCTTTCTACAAACCGGGACACCAGTATGCGACCAGCTCCTCCGATGGAAACGACGAAGGAATGCATCTCCAGCCATATAATCTCCTTCCGAGCCTGGGCTCATCACACTGGGATGATGCAAAATCAGCCATCCCATCAAATAGTGAAACGGCAGTTCAGCGCGCGGGAAGTTATTGTTTCGGCCTCTGTCATGAATCACATTTCCAGCAAACTCTCTCAAACCTCGCTGCAGGTTACATACCATTGCAGGAAGAAGAGCCAAACGCCGGCCGAAAACCAGCTTCACGGCTGGCAGGATTAAGTTTCGGGTCATCCTCTCTACGGCACCGGATCCGCCTACGAACACGCAATCCCGGAGCCATATCATCTGGTAGGATGCCAACACCGCCTTGGGTGACATCCGATAAGCAAGATGCCAGAAGCAGCTGTAGGAGCGTGCATCTTACTGCTGGTCCTCATTTCCTCGGGGATTTTTCTCTCCTAACCTGCTCATTTCGGACAACACTTCGCTACGAAAGAGCGCCGGTGGAGTGGAAAATTGTGAGGGATCCTCCTTGTCTTGTTTAAAGACATAATCTCTCCAAGCGGTCACATGAGGCTGCGTCCCGTTCCTATCCCGCCTCTGCATATAGTAATGATGACTCGCCACTTCCTTGAAGACGGCCGTCATCTCCTCAGCCCTGTCCCCCAGGACTTGAAATTCCTCATTGGTTGGAAAGTACTCTTCATAGGGTTCCGACCCCCAAGGGAGTTTAGACACCTCATACATCTCATGAAGTGCGAGCTCTAATTCTCCTACCGGAGTAAAGAAGGTTCCGGTATGGATATCAAACATCTCCAGGAGTGCGAGGAACATGTGCCTATTTAGGTCAACACCCGCTTGGGTAGCACGGATCGCGGCAGTCAACCCGATCTCTCGGAGCTCAGTCCGAAACCGCGACAAGATCCAGAGCGTCAGTTTATCCCATTTGGAGACGTAATGGCACCAACCCTCCACCCGAAACTCTCCTGTCGGGTAGGAACGTTCCATCAAAAACATACGATGTGTAAAAGTCGAAGCACTATAAGCAAACGTATCAATGGGTACATCACTGTAGAGGCTCCCAGGACGTAAAGTCCGCCAAGTCTAAGAAGACCCAGACCGTACAACGGTCAAAACATCCCTTTGGTCGGAAGTAGAATCAATTTAGATGACACCAGTCACCGCTCCCCCCTGAGAAGGGGTAAGCTCCCAAGACATTCTCCTCTGGGAAACAAGGCGACAGAAGGACGTCAAAGGCCACTGACGTTCAAGTTGCTTAACAGTCATATGCACTCCATTCGCAGTAAAGAACCAGTCCTCCTTGACCTTCAGTACTGACGAGTCAGTAGAAGTGAGACGGTCTCCAAACAGGAACTCAGGCTTCAGAAAGGTCACTTTATCAGATGTGGAGGGTTTAATAACTCCACGCTCCATCATCCGTTTAAGGAACCAATACTGCTGTTCACGGATTAGGGTCATTCTCTCAGGAGGCTGATCCAGCATAAGAGCATCTTGAGCAGGGTTTATCACTTCCTCGTTATGCTCTACTCCCATTTGGTTGAAGGCAGCCTCCAAGAAAACTTCACTCAAAAGCGGGATTGCCATCGACACTAGTAAAAGATCAGAAAAAGTCAGAAGAGAACACACAAATGTGTCTAAAGGAGAAAACTGCGGCGCATCATCAGGGTTTGAACCCATGCGCGTCAGCAGTATAAGCCTCGGCGCATCTTCAGGGTTTGAACCCATGCGCGTCAGCAGTATAACCTCGGCGCATCACCAGGGTTTAAACCCATGCGCGTCGGCAGGCAAAGACCGCGGCACATCATTAAAGACTCAAGGCCTATGTGCGTTGGCGTACGGACAATGAGACTTACCAACCACCTCCGGCCGAACTTCGACAGGCCGACGAAGAACGACCGCCGCCGCAACTTCCGCGGACTCCTTCGCTTTCTCCTTTCCCTTGCCGGCAGCACCGCGAGGAGTCTTGGGAGCCATTCTCTCGAGGAAGGAGAAGTTAGGGTTTTTGAAGAAGAAACTCTAAAGAAGCAGAGGCACAGAGAAGAAGAACCCTTTCTCTCTCCAACTCTTACCTATTTATAGGGCTTGGTCGCACGCGTGAACAGATGACGTATGATCTCAGCCGTCGCCTCGGGTTCTGTGCAAGGATAGCAGCAAATAAGACCAAAAGATCATCATTAATCTTTTCGGTTACCGAGGCACCATCATCATTAACTGAGAAGAGCATGCGCCCGAACAGGCATGCGCCCAGAAATCATGTGCCCTGACCTCCATGCTTCTTATTCAAAGTATTCCAAAACTTATTCAAAAGTTTTGAAAACTTTGAAGGGGGTCTTGTAGAAGCATGGAATTTCACAACCAGAAAGCCCATGCGCCAGACACTACATGCGCTAGAACTCAGACGAAGAATTTCACAGCAAAATCAATAAGTATAGACATTTGAAGGACTTTTTATTTATATATAAAAGTCTATTACATGTCTAAGAAAAGGTTGTACAAAGGAGAATTTCTACAAAAGAAAGATCCTAGATCTACAGCCAGTGGCCACCAGGCGCCTCCAGATAGGCACAGCGGCCACCATGCGCCTCCAGATAGGCGCAGCAGCCACCATGCGCCTTCCGATAGGCGCAGCAGTCACCATGCGCTGTCAGTTAGGCGCAGCAAATACCATGCGCCTCCATCCAGGCGCATCCCATCATCTCTTCAGCAGCTCAGTTATGTGCATCCCTTCAGCCAAATTCTTCCAGCCAGGCTCACCTGGCCGAGCAGAGACCAGTTATGTGCCGCTCTTCCAGCCAGGCTCACCTGATAAATGCTTCGCCAAGCAAAGCATTTAACCCTCTGGCTGGAACCAAGGAAGAGAAGAGCACCGCAAATGCTGTGGCCAGGGGAGGCTTCGAAAGAGCCTCCAAAGCCGAAGGAAGACCGTGATCGAAACCACGGCTAAAGGAGCAGCTTTCGACACGATCAAAGTGGGGAAACCCCACTTTGCAGGAAGAGAGAGCCTTGTACCGCCATTCCGATCTACGGCTCTTCCGGAATAACGGAGACGAGGCTCAAGCATCCCTATCTTTGGATGCAACAGGCACCTTCCGCCTGCCTCAGAAGCTCTCGACTCCGTCTTTTGGATGTAACAGTCACCTTCAAGTGCATCAAAGACAACACAGCGTCTCATCTTCACCCTCGGGAGCACTTCCTCAACAGAATACACCCGTATGTTCAAGTTCATGTTGGAAGTACGTGAGGGAATGAGAAGCAAACCTTCTCTCCATGCCACTATTTATAGGCCGGGCAGATCAAACCCACGTGCCAAGTGGATGGCCCTCCGAATTCCGTGCAATGAATTTACATTAAATGGATGAACCGGACGCCTCGAATTCAGCCAAACGGCTATTTATAGCACTCGAAGAGCGAGACAGCCGTATCATTAAAAGACATGTTCGATGCGCCAGCCAGACAGCGCATTACACGGACGTGTCCTTCGGCATCAGGCGCATCACACAGACGCGCCCTACAGTACTCGGCGCATTATAGAGGGTGCGCCCCCACACATCTCCATACCGAGTGGAACGCCAACCGATGCGCCCACTCAGCTGTCGATCGAACGTCACCAACATTAAATGCTGAACTGACAGAGTTGGCAGCACGCCTCCCAAAGTCTGAACAGTTGACAGCTTTATTCAGAAAATGAAGCGTCGGCAACGTCAGCATCATCATGACTCTATTCCGACGGCTACTGCCACGTGGCCACCCGCATACGCCTCTACGGCCATGCGTCCACACCCGCATGCGCCTCTATGGCCATGCGTCCACACCCGCATGCGCCTCTACGGCCATGCGTCTGTGAGAAGAGCCTCACCCCAATAACTGCCCGGCAAGTTTGCTTCTGACAGCAAATACCGCACCCTCTCCATCAGTGTCCTGTTCATGCGCTCCGCTACACCATTGAGCTGAGGTGTCTTTGGCGGAGTCTTCTGGTGTCGTATCCCTTACTCTTTGTAATACGCATCAAAGGGACCGATGTATTCGCCGCCATTATCGGACCGAACACACAACAACTTCTTGCCCGTCTCCCTTTCAACAGAGGCCTGAAACTCCTTGAAAGTAGGCAGCACCTGATCCTTGGTCTTTAAGGCATAGACCCAAACCTTCCTGGAACAGTCATCAATAAAAGTCACAAAGTAAGAAGCACCACCAAGAGATTTTACCTTCATAGGACCGCAAACATCCGAGTGAATCAACTCGAGCAACGCCGGCTTCCTCGAACTTGGGTGACTTTGGAAAGACACCCTATTTTGCTTCCCAGCTAAACAGTGCGTGCATTTCTCCAACTTTGTAGACTTGAGCCCCGGAATCACTTTCCTGTTCACTAAGTAGCTCATCCCCTTCTCGCTGATATGGCCGAGCCGCCTGTGCCACAACTCGGTAGACGCATCACTGACTGCGTTCACCTCCTGTGCCCCTTCTGCGCTCCCCTCCATATAGTAGAGACCGGACTTCTTGCTTCCTCTGGCAATCACCATCGAACCTCTGGAAAGCTTCCACTGACTGTTCCCGAAGAGACTGAAGAATCTCTCGTCATCCAACCTTCCAACCGACACCAGGTTGAAACGGATATCAGGGACATAACGAACATCCTTGAGAACAAGAACCGCACCCGTCTTCGTTCTCAAATGTACATCTCCAACGGCAACCGCCTTCGACACATCTCCGTTGCCCATCTTCAACACGCCACAGTCGCCTGTCGTATAAGTGGCAAACAGTGCCCTATTGTGAGATACATGTGCTGAAGCCCCTGAGTCCACCAGCCAAGAATTGTCATCGCAGGCGAGGTTAGTAATGACCTCATCACCTACGACGATCACATCGCCTCCATGCACCGAGGCCGCCGCTGTAGTATTCTCTTCTTGCTTCCCCTTGTCGCCCTTCTTCTCTCTCTTCCAAGCGAAACAATTTTGCTTGATATGGCCCTTCTTACCGCAATGGTAACACTTTGAGTCCTCGTAACGACCCTTGGACTTCCCCCTGCTCTTGTCTCTGCCACCACCTGGACCCCTGCTTTTGCCCCTTTCGCGGCTCTCTGAAACAAGTGCCTCTGAGTGGTGGGATGTGGATGAAGTGCCCTGAGAACGTCTCCGTATCTCTTCATTCAACACCCCGCTCTTGGCAAACTCCAGACTGACCACGCCCTCTGGAGCAGAAGCGATCATAGATACTCGTACGGTCTCCCACGAGTCTGGCAATGTACACAGCAGCCACAGTCCCTGAACTTCGTCGTCGAACTTGACTCCCATAGAAGATAGCCGGTCAACCACGCCCTGGAAATCACTCAAGTGATCCGTAATAGACGCCCCATCTTTGTACCGCAGACCCATCATTGTCCAGATCAGGAACAACTTGTTTACCCCGGTCTTCTTCGCGTACAAAGATTCCAGCTTATCCCATAACGTCTTCGCGTGCTCAATATTGGCAACGTGGTTGTACACGTTCTCGTCAACGAACTACCTGATGTATCCGCACACCTGTATATGTTCGAATTTCCAGTCCTCCTCGGATTTATCACTGGGCCTCTCGGATGCAAATACGGGTAGATACAGCTTCTTGACAAATAGCAAATCCTTCATCTTGCTCCGCCAATAATGATAGTTTGTGCCGTTCAGATTCACCATGCGCACCGGTTTCGCGTCCATCTCTCCTCTCTGGTTCCTCTGTCAACTCCTGACACCCTTTGAACCCAAAGCTCTGATACCACTCTGTTGGGAAAGAAACGCGAAAACCTTTCCCCAAACCGGAGAGTACCTGCGAGAGGACCGAGCAATACAACGCACGAACCCAAAAACAAACACACAAAAACAATCCACGCAGACACAGAGAATTTTTGACGTAGAAACCCTTACGGGAAAAAACTACGGGACGATCGGAGTCCAACCCTGAGAAGCCTCCACTAATGGAATAGAAGAATTACACCCTCTACAAACTCCTCCCGATCCAAATCGGATCCCCACAACACTCAGAGATAAGAACAATGATTACAAGGCTACGAAGAGCGAAAACGACGAGTAGAGATTACCCGAACACGATCTCCTTCGAATGGCGACCTTCAATCCTCCGTCTTCTTCTCCGAAGTTGTAATGGCACTCTTGCCTCCTTCTCTCTCAAACTTATGTTCCTTGCGATATGTTGCACACCTGAATTAGGGTTGAGAAAACTCAATATATCTCCCTAATCCCGCAACCAACCTAGACCGTTGGATTAGATCCAATGATGAAAACTCATCCAAAAATCCGCTTCAGCCCCCGACGACACAGAGTTCGGCCAGAACTCTGTGTGGGGCAACCAGCACCCACTGGCCAAACCCTGGAACGGCCAGACCGAGTTCGGCCAGAACTCGGCCTGGGACTGAGTTCGGGCCGAACTCGGATCCCCTGCTTCCAGCAGCTCCAGCAGCAACAGCAGCAACTTCGTCGCCTACTTTCCGAGCTTCTTCGACACACGAACGGCGCTCGTCGCACTCCGGGGTCTTCTCCACATAGGTTGGGAACCCCACCCACTCCAACAAACCTCCCCCTTCACAATTATGGGAAGGATGTCGTCATCCCGACGACCTGCCTGCAGTACTCAAACTTCCCCCTTGGTAGAATCTTCGTGAACATATCAGCTCCGTTGTCATCTGTATGCACCTTCTCAAGCTCCGCGTCCTTCTTCTCAACCACATCCCGTTTCCAATGATACCGGGTCTCGATGTGCTTAGACCGGCTATGAAACGTCTGATTCTTCACAAGGTGGATTGCACTCTGACTGTCGCAAAGCAAAGTATACTGCTCTTACTTCAGTCCCATTTCCTGCAGCAGCTTCTTCATCCACAACAGTTCCTTGCAAGCCTCCGTCGCCGTAATGTACTCTGCCTCTGTCGTCGACAAGGCAACACACTTCTGCAACTGCGACTGCCATGATACTGCTCCTCCCGCAAACATCATCACGTAGCCCGAAGTCGATCGCCTCGTGTCTACATCTCCAGCCATATCAACGTCGGTATACCCAAACAGCTTCGGCTCGTCACCACCAAAGGAAAGTCTCCAACCAGCAGTGCCCTGAAGATAACGTAGAATCCACTTGACCGCACTCCAATGTACCCTTCCAGGATTTGAAAGATACCTGCTAACCGTACCAACTGCATGAGCAATATCTGGCCTCGTACACACCATAGCATACATCAGGCTTCCCACAGCTGAGGCATATGGAACCCGCTCCATATCTTCCTTTTCGTCTTCGGTAGATGGACACTGTTCCTCAGTGAGCTTAAAGTGAGCCGCGAAGGGGGAACTCACTTTCTTCGACCCGTCCATCCCGAAACGCTGAAGTACCCGGTGAATGTACTTCTTTTGGGACAAGTGTAGCAGCTTGGACTCTCTCTCTCGGCTGATCTCCATCCCAAGAATAGTCTTCGCTGCGTCCAAATCCTTCATAGAGAAGGCCGCGCCCAGTTGGCGCTTCAACTCCGCTATCCTAGTGGCATTCCGACCCACTAATAGCATATCATCAACATAGAGCAACAAAATGATAAAATCATCATCGGCAAAATACCTCACAAATGCACAATGATCCGACATCGTCCGTGCATAACCATGCTCCCCCATAAACGACTCGAACTTCATGTACCACTGCCTCGGAGCCTGCTTCAGACCATACAAGCTCTTCCTCAACCGGCAGACCAAATGTGACTTGTCCTTCTCACAGAATCCCTCTGGCTGCTCCATGTACAACTCCTCCTCAAGATCACCGTGGAGGAATGCCGTCTTCACGTCCATCTGCTCGACCTCCAAGTCGAAACTGGCTGCTAATGCTAGCACCACCCGGATAGACGGATGCTTGACGACAGGCGAAAAGATCTCATCATAATCCACGCCTTTCCGCTGACCGTAGCCTTTGACTACCAGCCTCGCTTTGTATCGAGGGCGAGTAGCATCATCCGTCTGCTTCACTCTGAACACCCATCGATTCTTCAAAGCCTTCTTGCCCTTTGGCAACCGTACCAGATCATAAGTGGAATTGGTGTGCAAGGAACTCATCTCCTCCTACATAGCCACCATCCACTCCTGCCTGTGTTCGTCTTCCATAGCCTCTGCAAAACTTTCGGGCTCCCCCCCGTCAGTCAATAGCACATACTCAAGCGGTGAGTATCTCGTAGATGGTCGACGATCCCTGTCACTCCTTCTCAGTGGAGCCACTGGTGCTGGCTGTATACCGACAGCCTCCGCCCCTTCAGGAACTACCTCTCCGGCATGCTCATCCTCCTGAGGGACACCCTGACCACCATCAGCAGGCTGATGATCAAGGTTGGGAGCAACTCCATGTACCGGCTCCCCCATAACTGGATCCTCTGCGATGTCCTCTGGAAACTTCTCAAAGCGAAATGACTCTAACTCAGGCAATTTCTCAGCCTCAGAAGGCGTTTCGGAATCCTGAGTGTTGGTCATGGTCTGATCCTCGACGAACACTACGTCCCTGCTTCTGTAGAGCTTTCCTTCCACTGGGTCGTAGAGTCTATAGCCAAACTCATCCCGACCGTAGCCGACAAAGACGCATCGCCTCGTCTTCGGCTCAAGTTTGGTCCTCTCGTCCTTCGGTACATGCACGAAGGCTTTACAACCAAACGCCCGCAGGTGATTGTATGACGGCTCTTTGCCGTACCATACTTTATCAGGCACATCACCCTGCAAAGGAGCACTAGGAGACAAATTAATAATATAAGCAGCTGTGAGAAGAGCCTCACCCCAATAACTGCCCGGCAAGTTTGCTTCTGACAGCAAATATCGCACCCTCTCCATCAGTGTCCTGTTCATGCGCTCCGCTACACCATTGAGCTGAGGTGTCTTTGGCGGAGTCTTCTGGTGTCGTATCCCTTGCTCTCTGCAATACGCATCAAAGGGACCGATGTATTTGCCGCTATTGTCGGACCGAACACACAACAACTTCTTGCCCGTCTCCCTTTCAACAGAGGCCTGAAACTCCTTGAAAGTAGGCAGCACCTGATCCTTGGTCTTTAAGGCATAGACCCAAACCTTCCTGGAACAGTCATCAATAAAAGTCACAAAGTAAGAAGCACCACCAAGAGATTTTACCTTCATAGGACCGCAGACATCCGAGTGAATCAACTCGAGCAACGCCGGCTTCCTCGAACTTGGGTGACTTTGGAAAGACATCCTATTTTTCTTCCCAGCTAAACAGTGCGTGCATTTCTCCAACTTTGTAGACTTGAGCCCCGGAATCACTTTCCTGTTCACCAAGTAGCTCATCCCCTTCTCGCTGATATGGCCGAGCCGCCTGTGCCACAACTCGGTAGACGCATCACTGACTGCGTTCACCTCCTGTGCCCCCTCTGTGCTCCCCTCCATATAGTAGAGACCGGACTTCTTGCTTCCTCTGGCAATCACCATCGAACCTCTGGAAAGCTTCCACTGACTGTTCCCGAAGAGACTGAAGAATCCCTCGTCATCCAACCTTCCAACCGACACCAGGTTGAAACGGATATCAGGGACATGACGAACATCCTTGAGAACAAGAACCGCACCCGTCTTCGTTCTCAAATGCACATCTCCAATGGCAACCGCCTTCGACACATCTCCGTTGCCCATCTTCAACACGCCACAGTCGCCTGTCGTGTAAGTGGCAAACAGTGCCCTATTGTGAGATACATGTGCTGAAGCCCCTGAGTCCACCAGCCAAGAATTGTCATCGCAAGCGAGGTTAGTAATGACCTCATCACCTACGACGATCACATCGCCTCCATGCACCGAGGCCGCCGCTGTAGTGTTCTCTTCTTGCTTCCCCTTGTCGCCCTTCTTCTCTCTCTTCCAAGCGAAATAATTTTGCTTGATATGGCCCTTCTTACCGCAATGGTAACAATCTGAGTCCTCGTAACGACCCTTGGACTTCCCCCTGCTCTTGTCTCTGCCACCACCTGGACCCCTGCTTTTGCCCCTTCCGCGGCTCTCTGAAACAAGTGCCTCTGAGTGGTGGGATGTGGATGAAGTGCCCTGAGAACGTCTCCGCATCTCTTCATTCAACACCCCGCTCTTGGCAAACTCCAGACTGACCACGCCCTCTGGAGCAGAAGCGATCATAGATACTCGTACGGTCTCCCACGAGTCTGGCAATGTACACAGCAGCCACAGTCCCTGAACTTCGTCGTCGAACTTGACTCCCATAGAAGATAGCTGGTCAACCACGCCCTGGAAATCACTCAAGTGATCCGTAATAGACGCCCCATCTTTGTACCGCAGACCCATCATCGTCCGGATCAGGAACAACTTGTTTACCCCAGTCTTCTTCGCGTACAAAGATTCCAGCTTATCCCATAACGTCTTCGCGTGCTCAATATTGGCAACGTGGTTGTACACATTCTCGTCAACGAACTGCCTGATGTATCCGCACACCTGTATATGCTCGAATTTCCAGTCCTCCTCGGATTTATCACTGGGCCTCTCGGATGCAAATACGGGTAGATGCAGCTTCTTGACAAATAGCAAATCCTTCATCTTGCTCCGCCAATAATGATAGTTTGTGCCGTTCAGATTCACCATGCGCACCGGCTTCGCGTCCATCTCTCCTCTCTGGTTCCTCTGTCAACTCCTGACACCCTTTGAACCCAAAGCTCTGATACCACTCTGTTGGGAAAGAAACGCGGAAACCTTTCCCCAAACCGGAGAGTACCTGCGAGAGGACCGAGCAATACAACGCACGAACCCAAAAACAAACACACAAAAACAATCCACGCAGACACAGAGAATTTTTGACGTGGAAACCCTTGCGGGAAAAAACCACGGGACGATCGGAGTCCAACCCTGAGAAGCCTCCACTAATGGAATAGAAGAATTACACCCTCTACAAACTCCTCCCGATCCAAATCGGATCCCCACAACACTCAGAGATAAGAACAATGATTACAAGGCTACGAAGAGCGAGAACGACGAGTAGAGATTATCCGAACACGATCTCCTTCGAATGGCGACCTTCAATCCTCCGTCTTCTTCTCCGAAGTTGTAATGGCACTCTTGCCTCATTCTCTCTCAAACTTGTGTTCCTTGCGATATGTTGCACACCTGAATTAGGGTTGAGAAAACTCAATATATCTCCCTAATCCCGCAACCAACCTGGACCGTTGGATTAGATCCAATGATGAAAACTCATCCAGAAATCCGCTTCAGCCCCCGACGACACAGAGTTCGGCCAGAACTCTGTGTGGGGCAACCAGCACCCACTGGCCAAACCCTGGAACGGCCAGACCGAGTTCGGCCAGAACTCGGCCTGGGACCGAGTTCGGGCCGAACTCGGATCCCCTGCTTCCAGCAGCTCCAGCAGCAACTTCGTCGCCTACTTCCCGAGCTTCTTCGACACACGAACGGCGCTCGTCGCACTCCGGGGTCTTCTCCACATAGGTTGGGAACCCCACCCACTCCAACAGACTGATGATGCATCTTTGTAAGAGTATACATATTCATATGGTTCTAATGCTTGTCACATAGAGTATGACACTGTTTGGGGTACTTCGTGGAACACGGTTTGTTCCATGAGAGTTATCAAATAGTCATTCCTAAGTTTGAGATAAAAAAATGGAAGCATGGAAAGTTTTCAGGATCGTGGATCGCCGAGGCAGTCCCTAGTCTGGGAGCTACATGGAGATGGAAAGTTAAGATGAGTAATAGCTTGAGTAGTATGGTATACTTAGTAGAGAGTTGCATGGTTATTGGACAACTTGTGCACATGGTTTGAGCTTCTCGAACGATCTTCGGAGCATTGGGATCAATTCGGCCTAGGGGGAATTGGGAATTGTGCATTCTTCATGGGGGGTGCAGTCGAATATAAGAGTGCCTCGCAATACATGCAATGGGACATTCGGTGGAATTTGCGCCTCGTACATGAACTGATCCTGTATGCAATATAGTCCGTAGATGGCTTGTCATGCCAGTGACCTTAATATAAGATAAGTCGTCGTGCTAGCAATAATCCGTGTGCAGGTCATTTGTTGAGTCAGGAAGTGGATGCACTGCACGATGCGCAATATTGGGCCTAACATTTGGCTTTTGCAGAGATACGCATTACAGCACATATAGTGATGCCATGGTTTGATAGTGTGGTACTAGATCTTATGCCATAAGCTGTATTATCGTATTAAAATAGGGAAACACAGACGGTAAGCATGGGTAAGTTCAATTCAGATGCGTAGCACAGTTACAATTTTGGACACAAGTATATGTCATAAAATAGATCCTAAGACAAGATTAGAAAGATCACATAATAATGGTGCGCACTCACTAAATAACCTATTGGCTTTGTTGGGTGGACGAGAGGCCTCTCCACCAGTGCATTCTATGTACTGGTGCACTACCATTGTGTATGTAGGGTGTAAGAAGTAACTCGTTCGATGTGGAGATCACTTGGACGTCGCCAAGGCATGAAGTTTCTTAGCGACTCGAGGCGTGCATCTGCGTTGAAGTCTTGGTCCGTATAGGAGACGTAATGTATGGACATCATTAATTGTGTTCACCTTCAAGTTATAAGCTTCAGGGCATAATTCTTTGTAATAAGAGAGAGAGAGAGAGAGAGAGAGAGAGAGAAAGAGAGAGAGAGAGAGAGAGGTTGACTGTTGTAATCATGGCTTCGAGCTTTTGTAATCTTCTATTTCAATATCAATAAAGATGATTTCATTCATGTACTTCTGGTGTTTATTTATTATTTCTGCTTATGTGCAGCTCTGTCACTTAGTTGTTCAATCGGTCAATTTAGTGCTTGTCTTGTGCTTGAGCAACTTAGTCTCGCACGACATCATGCCCATGCGAGTATGATCAGTTTTATGAATCAGGACATGACCCATTGCACACTGGCGTTCTTGGTAGTGACTGCATGCGGTATAGACGAGACTACGTGTCAGACACACATCGCTAGTTAACATGCACCCACACGCATACCCCCACCTACCCCCACATGGGTAACATGAAGCATCCTGGGCTACTAGATGCAGGTGACATGGAGAAATCATGACTCGTTTCTTTTGTGATTTTCTATAAAAGAATATTTGAATTAGGGTTTTTCTTCTTTTCCCGAAAGTCCTCAAATTTTTCGTGTCAATTACACAAACTTTAGTAAAACATGTCGGTTCTAGGATTTCAACCTTAGTTTTGTGATCTACAAAATTGTAGAGTAGCTATTGACAAACCATAACTTTTTCTTTAACTTCTATAAGTTGTAGATGTTATTGTAAAGTTTGGTAGAGTAATTTTGTTTTATAAATCAGAATATATTTTTCCTAGAGGACGTCCTAAATAGGCTAGTTTAATATCCAAAAATTCATAACTTTAGTTCCTAGAATATTTTTAAGATGTGGTCGCTCTAGCACTTTCACAACGCTAAAATAAAAATATATAGACTAGAAAAAATTCAATTTTGGTTTAGAAATTTTTTTAACCATATATTTGGTCTCGATTTTCGTGTCAACGATCCCGAAATCCAGACTACCCAATATAGGACTTGTATACGTTGTTTAGGAAATCTATAACCTAGAAGCATATTGGTAATATGTTTCCTTATGTAAAAACTCCTTATATATAATCTTGATAATGTTTTCATTTTTTTTGTAACAACAATGAGATGTGAGCCACGATGGAATGGCACCAGAACAGATCTCTTGTCCTCAAACCCCTTATTTCAATCATGTCTCATCTTCTATAAAAAAATGTCGGTCTTATCAATTTCATACAAAAATAGCACGTGTCCAAATCATGGTTTCTCCTATAAAGATTGGGTTCCACTGTTTTCATAAAAATAACATCTAAAATTGGTAGGACTTATATTTTTTGGGACACTGGATTTGGGAACAATAGATCTGCTATCCATGACATCCATTAGAGCTGATAATTGAAGAGTTCATGATTCCAACTTAGGCCTTTTCATAATTGAAGAGTTCATGATTCCAACTTAGGCCTTGAAAAAAGAAGGAGAAGAAGAAGAACAACAACAACAACAACAACAAAGAGAAGGTGAGATTAATTTTATCAAAAAATTGCATATTAAGCATCAAACTTCTCTTTAATTGCACCGAAAGTATAAAGCTTGGAAAAATTACCAACTATGTCCCAATATGTCCTGTAAAAGGGCGTAACTTTTTTTTTCATAATTTACGCACTTCTGAAGGGCGTATATTTTGTTTTATATTTATTAATCTTGAGTGGAGGTTAACTGGTGAAATTTTAGTGGCGAATTTTGTCTTTCAATGACAAATTTTGGTTTTTAGTGACAAACTTGAGCTTTTAGCGACGGAATTGGACTTTATTGACGATTTGTTTTTACAATATTTATGTTCTCAGAAAACAATGTTCTCCCAAAAAAATGTAAAATATACACCCTTTAGAGGGGGTCTAAATTGTGCAAAAAGATTAAGCCTTTTACGCCTTTTAAAGGACGTATTGGGGCTGAGTTTATAATTTTTTTTCCAAACTTTATGCTTTTGGTACAATTTAAAAGAGTTTGACACTTTATTAGATGTCCACCGTAACGCACGAAATTTTGTGCACACGTTACATTGAATGTCATTTGGACTCATTGTTCCTAATTTTCACACACACCTCCTCCACCCCCACAGTTTGATCTCGAGATTGTCCGTCTAGCCAAGGGGATTGTACCTCTCCTTGCTAACCACAATAGGCAGAACTCACAAAATGTTTGATACTTAATATGTAATTTTCTGACTAAATAAAACAAAATAATGCTTTCACTGAGATTTGAACTCAAGACCTCCCGCTTACTAAACGGGTGCTCTAACCAACTGAGCTATGAAAGCTAAATGTTTAGAGGGTGAGAATAATGTCGATGTCAACAACAAAATACCTGCAAGTTAGGATTAGCAAAGTGTTAATCTCCTCTTATCTGACCCCTCCTCCATAGCTCTACAAACCCCACTCCCAAGTTTGCTCCCCTGTATGTCTAACATGCGGAAGTAGCCTAGCCTTCTAAGATGGCCAAAAATTCGATAATTGAAGATGGAATATGTGGTAGGACTATAGAAGATGGAATATTGTTGAGACACTAGATTTGGGAACAACAGATCTGCTATCCAATAACATCCATTCTGATAATTGAAGACTTCATGATTCCAACTTAGGCCTTGCAAAGAAGAAGAAGAAGAAAGAGTGGGAGATTATTTTATCAGAAAATTGCATACTAAGCATCGAAGTTCTCTTAAATTGCAAAAAAAAAAAATATAAAGTTTGGGAAAATTATCAACTCGGTCCCAATGTCCTATAAAAGGGCGTAATTTTGTGTGTGCATAATTTTCGCACTTCTGAAGGGCGTATATTTTGTATTTATATTTATTAATCCCGCGTGGAGGTTGAATGATAAAATTTAGTGACGAATTTTGTCTTTCAACGACGAAATTTGGTTTTAGTGACAAACTTGAGCTTATAGTGACGGAATTGGACTTTTATTGACAATTTTTTTTACAATGCTTATGTTCTCAAAAAACATTGTTCTCCGAAAAAAATGGTAAAATATACGCCCTTCAGAGGGGTCTAAATTGTGCAACAAAAAAAAAAAAAAAAAAAATCCTTTTACGCCTTTTAAAGGACGTATTAGGCCTGAGTTTGTAATTTTTCAAACACTATGGTTTTTGTGCAATTTAAAAGAAGTTTCACACTTTTTTGATGTCCGGCGTATTGAAGGAACTTTGTGCACACGTTGCGTTGAATGTCATTTGGACCCACTGTCCTTAATTTTCACACACACACACACCTCCTCCGTAGTTTGATTCTGACATTGTCCGCTCGCTTACCACAAAAGCTAGCTTAGTTCCGCAAAAACTTTGATACTTAATATGTAATTTTCTGTATTTTTATTTTCTCTGATTAGAAGAGATATTTCTTGTTGTTACAAATTGAAATAGGATTATGCTCTTTTGCGTTTGGGCTTTGGACAATGTTGCTACTTGTTCATTATTCATTAGCAACAAACAAATATATCTTTAGTGATTGTTTGAAAACAAAACAATGAACATTAATATTTAAACCAGATTTATTTGACTAAATAAAACAAAAAAAAAATGCTTTCACTGAGATTTGAACTCAGGACCTCCCGCTTACTAAACGGGTGCTCTAACCAACTGAGCTATGAAAGCTGAATGATTTGCCGTTGAGTATTTTCTATGTCAACAATAAAATATCTGCAAGTTAGGATTAGCAAAGTGTTAATCTCCTCTATCTAACCCCTCCTCCATAGTTCTACATGCCCCACTCCCAAGTTTGCTCCCCTGTATGCCTACCATGCGGAAGTAGCCTTCTAATGTAGCCACAAATTGTCTACTTGCTTTTGTTGCGCATCCAATTGTGCTTGAAACTGAATCTAGAGTTGCTCTTATAGTCGACGATGTTGTGCCTCGCTCTGCTTTCTCTGAGTCTCCAATAATAGCATCATTTTCTTCATCGGGTCAGACAATGATGTTGTCTTTGAAGTATCTCCTATAGTCATTCTACAAACAAAATAACTCCATTAGTACTCATAAGCTATTTATGGGCTTATTGTATGGAATATTATTTCATGTAGCATCTATCGAAAGCATCAACCAAGAAAATCACATCAATACTTCCAATTAAAAACATTTTCAAAATCCAGGGAAGGAAAACCTGGTTATGATACAGTATGTCACGTTCCGATTCCATAAAATTGATAAGTCCCCACAGATGTGATGTCGTACAATTCCAAGTTGTATTTGCACAAGGCAAGAACGTGCACATTATATTACTTTTAAAATATCAATATTCAGCAACACAACAGAAATATTGAATGCAGAATATAGGAAGAAATAATTGATTTTATTGAAATAATTGCAGAAGAATTACAACTTTCTCAGTACACTTTGAATGTATCATTTTTTCTTACATAGATTGTGAAAGAAATAAAACATTTCACCTTTGTGTCTCTCCATTTCTAGCATTTGTCTCATCACATGGTGATTCATCAATCACCTAATTTCTCATCTTACTTCATTTCTCATGGGAACATAAAACATTTCTCCTTTGTGTCAATTACATTTTTATTTCATCTTTCATGTGTCAATTACATTAACATCTCAGTAATATCAACTTGTGGCATTTTATCTTTAATTCAACTAAAGCATCATCGATCAATAGACGTAGCAAGGTAAGCAAGAGAATTCATTTATTAAGCATGAAGGAGTAGCAAAGAAGGGACACACTACCACAAATAATCCATCACTCACCAATTAGAGAATTGTTGAGAGAATGAGAAATACTTGCACGGTCAGTCTTCGGCTATGCGTTCGTCTGCAAAGTCACCAACATATGATCAGTACACCTTCTCTATCTCCCTTTCTCTTAGAATTATCAAGAATGAATGCAAGAAAATTTGATAAAAATAGGCAAAAGAATCAATCATCGAAAACCATCAAGAAAATGCATTCATCAAAACCAAGCAGCAAAAACATCTAGCAAAAACTACAATGGAGATATATGCTTGTTCACCAATACCCCCATCCGATGTAATCTTGGACTCATTCCAACATAAACTAATCCATGATTGGAAAGGTTCTTATGCATTCATTCGTGATCGATTCGATGTCGACAGGTTTTTCCAATATTCGGTTTCGACCGAGTCTATCATGCCACATTCACTACATAGTGGACCACTAGGAGCGGAACACTACAACCGGTCCCTAATGAGTTAAAGCCATAGGACAATCCCTCACTTGGTGGGTAGAAGACCCATAATATAAGCCAACCTCCTACGATATATATTAAAGTGATGACATGAATTTTTTAGAATGCACAAGTAATTACAGCCTAAACTTTCCTCTGTGGCTTCAGTGCTTGAGCCCAGATTGGACGACGATGTTTGTCATGCCCCGGTTTCGAAGAACCGACCATCCTCGCTAGGGCGTAATGTCACGCGAGCCTAGGTTGCGCTCGTGCAAGATGGGTTCCATAACGGCCGATTACAGAAGCTTATGACAGGATCATCGCACAGAAGTCCCAAGCAAAGAAGTTGAATAACACAAATGCATATTCAAAAATGATACTTTTTATTGGTAATGAAATAAGATTACAAGGGCATGAAGCCAAGATTACAACATACAATCTCACTCTTTCTAAAATTTTTATAACCACCAGAGATCTCGTTTGAGGGGAATCTCGATGTCCGCCACGTGTCAGCACCACAGAAGTCCGCATCGTGCAATGATGGCATATTATTTCATATCTCAGGAACTCTAATGCACATCACATATGTGCTCGGTTCTCTATAAATAGAAGGAGTTCTTCTTCCACCAAAGAGAAAAGAAAAAAAGGAAAAAGAAAGAGGAAACATTGACAATCGATAATCTTCAAAGGAGCAGCGATCTCTATCCACGAAGAGTCGAACACCCTCATCTACCTATCAACCAAAGAACCAACCAACCATCTTTAAGGGATCTTCTCATCCAGACAGCCTCTTAATCGGTGACCGCAGAGTCCCATCAAAGGCACATAGAGCCATAGTAAGGTTAATTCGTCATCAGATCGTCAACGGGGTAAAGGAGCCGCTGTAGTGCTCGATCTCCATCGTCACACTTTTCTATAAATCTCTTCTCCCTGTACTTAGAATATCTTGTTTAGGATTTCCTTCTTTGTACACAGATATCTTATACGTTCAATAAAGTAAAAAGTTCATTCAACGTTTTGTTACGTCGAACAGTTGTCAGTCATTATGACCAAGTCTGACACAATCTTCTCGAGCGCCGCATGCTCGAGATTCGAAAAGAGTTTTCTCAACTGACGTGCTGTCAGTCATGATGACGAGCGCCTGAGCTTCTCGAGGAAGCTTGCCACGTGGGATCTTACGCCAGCATCATTTAATTTTTGAGTACCATATGATTATAAGCACTATTTAACTTCTAAGCGCCATTTGACTTCTGAGCGCCTATTGACCAGCGCCGTTAGTTGTAATAATTTTTCAGCTTCTATAGGTACACATACTAAAGTATAAAATATATGAGAATGAGCATGTGACCACACATGTCCACACATGTGATTTCAAGACCAATATAGGATTAATCTAAGCAACTTGAATTGGTAGAATCATTGGGTGGGAATAGAATCTTGATATCGTTTATGATGTCCACCTATAGGCATCAGACCTGTTGTGTCAGACTGGCCACCACGAATATTATATATCATTCGCACTAGTGGAGTATCGTATTTGATTCTTATTTGCAGAGTCAGTATATCCCTATAGGAGGGCTGGAACCATTATGATCTGTTTAGCATCGTGGCCTTACGAGAGACCGGTGCATTTCTATGTGCTATGTGTTATGCATTATTATTATTTCAGCTAGCCCTGCTAGGATATGGCACAATCTGAGGATTTCTATATATTCGCATTACTGGGATAACCCAGACAAATTATGGAAAGTCATAGGATTGATTGGCCGCTTGTAAATTGACTTGCTTGTTATCTGTTCCTTCTAATGGTAGCCAAGAGACATGGACTGTTGTGGTGCGCAGCCCAACCTTTATCCTTGTTTGGTTGCAGGATTGGGCTATTGTGCTATGATGGGCCATAAGCCGAAGCTACGACGCAGAAGCCATTAACCTGACTACGGTTATAAGATATAGTCTATCTCGATGCGATTACGACACCTTTTGTCCTATTTTGTTGTAAAGATGTTGTATTACCTCAATGAAATGGCATACGTCTATGACCATTGACCTAGGTATTATTTAATTGCTTCGGTTTTGTTTCATTCACTTATGCCTTGTGGTACTTATTATTCGGGGGGCCTGATCCCACTGATTTTGTTTGGCTAGAGCTCATAGCAGAGCCTGTGGATCCAGCTTTCTACCCAGACGATGGTGCAAACCAGGAGTATGGCCGTTGGAGAACTTGAGTGTGTTTTTTCTGTACCACTATGATATCTGATCATTTTGTACTTTTGGCATTTAGCGGCCGACACCTATTTAGCCGGATATTCTAGATATTTATTTTATTAACTCATTATAATTATTTAGATGGCAGCTGACTTATGATTATGTACTTTTGACTCTGTACTAACTAAGCATTTTGTATGGTTAGTTCTATGATCATTTGATGAAGCATCGGGGACGATTATTGCTTTATCTTACATGCTCATTAATTTTTGCTTCTTATTTGATTTTTTGAGACAGATTTTTCTTAGAAGACTTTAATGTAGTATCCACCCCCAGGTCTTGTGACAGACGTGATCGTCGTATGGCGTCTTCGTAGATTATATAATGTAGTTGGCCATATCTGCCTTCGTATTCCAGTAATGGGACATGACGGGTGATATCGACACCTTGAAGGCTATTACATGGTATTGTGACGCACTACATCAGTCTATGTTGTAAGTCTAACTAGAGGTTTTGCAATGTCTCATGCCGAAGCACGTTCACATAATTTTCCCCTAGGACGATTCGGTTCCGGTATCGAGATACCGTTTCAAGAAAAGCTAAATCTTTTGCATAAGTTGTCCATGACCATGCAAATGCATGAGCAATTTATCTATGAAACATATTCATGACACAACAAAATTAAGCAGTATTATCTATATACTCATGCAATATATAGTTCATTTTTCTTAGAGGCCTATGTTATGATTTACTGACCCGTAGGCATAAAATACTTCGAGGCACAATGCCACAGCCGACGTTTTGGATATCATTCCCTTCCAACAATTTTGTGGTTTCGAACCACAACCGCTTGCTTCGCGTAAGAAGCTATTATTATAAGTTTCATGCATAGGTACACTTGACAGCTACAGTTATCCCAGGCATCGTCAATTTGAATATTTCAAGGCAATAAGAACTCGTTGATGTTAAGTATAGAAAAAAGGGTATGAACCACCCACCGAGTAGAAAATATACCGAGAGAAGGAAACCACTTCACAACGATCGAGCGTCAGTTACACGCGTTCCTACAATGGCACCAACATCGTGTTAGAATTCTTCTTATATCCTTCTTATCGAAATTCTCATGATTGGATGCAAAAATTAACGCAAAAATGCATTCACCAAAACCAAGTAGTAGAGTTGTCAAGTGGGTCGGGCCAAGCCGGGCCGGGACGACACAAAATTTGGGTGGGCCAGCCCTCTTGGGCCCATGAACTGTAGCGGGTCGGGCCGGGCGAGGCTATGGGTAGAAAATCTCAGTCCGGCCCATCACGTGACCCATGGCACGGTAGGCTTCGCGTCAGGCCAAGCTGGGCCGGGTCGGATCGATCTTGATTGGCATATGACAAATTTGGACATTCATTTTCGTCCTTCTCTTCAAAAAATTTGTATATCAATTACAATTATTTTTTAAACACAGAAGATATTGAACATCCAACATGTGTTCCAAATATGCTTTTCAACAATCACATGCATTTACATAAATTGACATAAGGTAATAACATGATTAAGTTTTATAAATATTAATTACAATCATTTTTTGATATAAAAACTACATTCTTATCTATTTGGGTCGGGCGAGCTGGGTCGAGTTTCGGGCCGTACCGGGCCGAGCTTGGGCTTCGGGTCGGGCCGCGCCGAGCCAATATTATGGCCGATATACGTTGCCCGATATGACCCAATATACTGGGTCGGACCGGCCCGGGCCCACGATTAATCGAGTCGGCCAGTGTATGGGCCATTTTTTTGCCTGGGCTCTTGCTGGGCTGGTCTAGCCCAATTAACAGGCCTACCAAGCAGCGAAAACATTCAAGAAAACTAAAATGAACCGGCCCCGTTGAAGAGACTCTTATAAAGAGCTCACTCGTCGAGACGTAGTCCACTACATTTAGGTCTTATTCCAACAGAAGTCGGTCCATTAGTTGAAAAGATTCTCATAGCATATGTTCGAATCGATTTGATGCTGAAAAGGTTCTCACATACTAAGCTTTCGACTGAGGTAGACTAGTCACAAGCACATTACATAGTGCGTCGTCTGTCCATGGGTGGGACAGTACACCTTGTATTTACGGTAGCATTAGAATCTTATTTTAGTGCATGTTTAAGAATGTTATCCAAGAAGAGAAGCACGATGATACCAAAATTTTTGGGTAGTCTGCTTTTGTATTCAAGATTGAAAGTGTCAACGTTAATGAATTTGACTTTCAAGCTCTTACTCAAAATTACACGAGAGAAGCTAAAGAATGAAACGGTTAAGTCTTGCAAAGTCAGATCAATTTCTCTAAAAATCAAAGATTTGAAGATATCGAAGACTGCTATCAAAGATTTTTCGTAACAAACTAGACATGAAGATGGAAAACTAAAGATAAAATTTATACTTTCACTCTTTCATCTTTTCTAGAACTAAATAAAAATTGTATGAAAATTTTCAAATAAATAAGTCAATAAAGTTCTTTAAAAGAAAATTTTCCTTCTTTTATACTAATATTTTTTAAGTAGTTCACCCAAGCCAAAGGCCCAAAACATTTTGGCAAAAACTGTCTAGAGCTGACCCATCCTATTATATGTATGTACATGTTTGGTGACCACAAGCACAGTTCTATCAACCAATTATTGCTTTGAATTAAGATTCAACACCAAGAGAAAAAGGAGAATGAAACGTACAAATTGGCACAACCAACACAGAGGATCGATCAGCATCACAAAAAAGAATGGTGACGGAGAATAATAGGAGAAGCGGGTGCCCCTGGAGCAAGGAGGACTGGCTGCCGGAACAGTCCTTCGAGAGCTGGGGCGCCTACAAGCAGGCGCTGCTCGAGACGGGCACGCGCCTGCACGACCGCATCACGTCGCGGTCCCACGCGCACGCCGAGACGACCGTGGTGCGGGCCAGGAGCGGGCACGACATGAAGAGGAGCCTCACCCGCTGGGACCTGATCTGGTTCGGCATGGGATCGGTCATCGGAGCAGGAGTCTTCGTGCTCACCGGGCTCCAGGCATGGGACGCCACGGGGCCTTCTGGTGTCAGTGCAGCTTTCCACATGAGCTACAAACGTTGGACGCCATTGACAGTTTGAAGTTGGGCTATTTAGTTTTATGATCTCTTATAATATTCAATTTTTGGATTTTTGTGTTTTTCAGTATCGTACAAAAAGGGTTCAGATTTTGTCATGACAGTTGACTTTGGACTAATAGACCAAAAAGGAAACTGTAAACACAAATTTCGAACATGATATGAGATTAGACAAATTTCGAATATTATGGAAACCAAAACAATATCTAACGGTCAGCTTAAATCAGCATCATCATGACGAGATACAGACTCTTTTTTGGACAATATACATGCCTAAACAATTTTTTTTTGAATATTATACCAACCCTAAAATTAAATATATATATCCTTAGATTTTTGGACAAATCTAGCTAGAATTATAACATGCATGTTGCCAAAATAACATTCATTTAAGATATAAATCTAATTATATATAACTTAAATATGTTTCTAAATTCTATTCATTCTTTTTAGTATTTAGCCATAAATGTTGTTACCAGATCATTTATTGACCGATTCGTCTAATATGAAGCCGGGGCCAGCCCACTGAATTGGATTGTCCTATTTAGAACTAGTTTTGGTTGTCCCTTGAGTCTTATTGTGGACTGATCCTGGAGGATCATCCGTGGCCTGACCACTTGTAGGATCATACTGAGCCTGAAAATTGTCTCAAGCAGAAAAGAGTTGTTCAAGTTCGAACTCTTGTTTTGTCTTATCCTCGGGTCGGCCCAATGTAAGTCAAAAATCGATAGCATGTGACCCTAAAAAGCTATCTTTACTGATCCTTCACCCTTTCATCCTTTAAGTAGATGATATCAAGTAATACTAATTCTAGACAATCATTTGTACAATTGTATTGTTGACACATTTTAATGGATAAAAATAAAGTAGATTCAGCTGATAACACATCCAATAGCGATGCAAATAATGACGGAAAAGCACTAGATACATGTCACATTCAAACTTTTGTACATGGGCAAGGGCAGCTGCTATAACTTGTCTTACTAAACAACCCAACTCATTTGTCCAAATGTGATAAACTTTTTTTTAGTTAAAAAAACCCAGAATCAGTCGGTTCAATTGTGAACTGGTTCGGACGGTTCACCAGTTAAACCCTAGCTCTGAAAAAATTATCAAATTTTAAACAAAATTAGGTTCAAGTTAGACATAACCGACCTTTTGCAAAAATAGGTCAGATCCGGTCCAACCGTCGGCCCAGTCTGATTCAGACAACACTGGTTGAAATCCAACAATGTCAAATTCATATATATTTTTTCTTCGCTCTCCCACGCACACCCACACCTACACCCACCCACAACCAAAAGGTTCTTAAAAAACAAAATGAAATTTCATATAGTATTAAAATAAACAAAATGGATTTTTCAATATTAATTTTCTAAATTTAGCGTATTTTTATTTAAAAAATTCAAATCATATAAATTGCTAATATAAATTCAGTTTATTTAGTTTTAGGGCCTCGTGTAATATTAGAAATTTACATTTAGGTTTTCATATTGTCTAGAATATGATTTGGATCTCGTCCTATCGGCCGACAGGGCATGCCAGAATATTTTAATGTCCAGGACGAAATTTCAAAATGATGCCCCTTGTCCGGATATATTGAAAACAAAGTGTTAATCGTTTTGGAGAAGATTCATTGTTTCATTATCATGAGCGTATTTTACACTTAGAGTATCGTTAAAACATCGTCTCTGTTAAAAAAAAGTACCATAGAAATTTAAGTAAAAGCGTCTTGATCACGTTTAAACACAATATCATAAAATATTCGACAAAATCAATAGAAACTCCTAGACACAAACTTTTGCACCACTTTTCATATAATTTAATAATCAAACACCATAACTCACCAACAATCAAGTTCATCATTAAAACTCGAATTTCAGATCTCAAGTTTATTAT
Source organism: Iris pallida (assembly GCA_029216955.1). NCBI lineage: Eukaryota > Viridiplantae > Streptophyta > Magnoliopsida > Asparagales > Iridaceae > Iris > Iris pallida. The sequence goes on along the minus strand of JANAVB010040817.1, from coordinate 17,152,883 downwards.
CTGGAGATTGTTCAACGGAACTTGCATCATCGTTTCAGTGAGTTGTTGTCTTAGCTGCAACTCACGTCAATTCAACAATTCTAAAATCCCATTAACTTCAAATCCCTAAGTAGATTTTAAAATTATGGACGGTAGAAGAGGACGTGAAGGATAAATTGAAAGAAAAATAGGAGTTTGGGATTAAATTAATAGTAGAAGAAAGAAGGAAGCGAGAATTAAAATTAACAATTTTCAGGAACACTTATCGTTGGCCATCAATTCGTCTATGGAATTGGAAGACAAAAAGTTCTTCTTCTCTGGAATCGGAAAGGACAAACTTTTACTACTGTTAAAGTAATTGCCAGCTTTTTTTTTACCAACTTTTTTATTATATATTAATACTATATGTCACGATCCGATCCCAAATTATTGGGTCGAACCGGATCATGCCCAGCCTGCACCGTTGTGAGACGGCGGCAGTAAGCTGTTCTATATGCAGGTATTCACAACAACATCTATACATTTGTCACAACTCAATATACGGAAAAAAATTTAAAACTTTTTATTCAACAATTGGAAAGTACAACTGAAAATGAAAGAACTGAAATAAAGTGCTGAATTCAAAAATCTACAAAACTCCAAAATAATAAAACTAGAAAAAAAATGGAAACGACTAGCTAAGCGGTCGGCTCGACGGCCTCCAATCCTGCGTCCTCCAAGGGGGACTCCGGCAACACCACAGGGTACAACACCGGGTCATAGTAGCTATTGTACAATAGCTCAGCATCCTCAATGTCACCTAAAAATGTTGTCTCCAGTCAGAAGGGAGCAAGTACGAATATGTATCTCATATTTCAAGTAATAATAGAAAAGTGCAGGCTAAACAGTTGACAATATTTTTCAGCAATTTAACAATTAAAAATAATATGATTTGAATGTGTAATCGTCTATGACCGTCTTGGGTTATACAATAGCGTCCTAGCGACGCGATATGGCTTATTCCCGTGTGTAAGAGGGGTAAGCTCGTACAATCATGCAATATGGGGAGGGTATTGGTCATAAACGTTACACTATTCCCCCAATCCCCACAATCAATATCCATCAATATTTGAACCCTAGGAGTGGGTTCCGTGTAGCAATGTGGTTTAAACATGCAGATAGACAATTACTAAATAAAATACAAGAAGACATAACCGTAACTTGCCTATGTTAATTGACTGGATCGGAAAAGTCGGTACCGAGGATGATATCAAGTTCGTCTCCGAGGTCCTACCGTTGAGAACTTGACTTAGAATCATAATGAAACCATTCTAGGTGTGCTAGTTACAATCTCTAGAAGTAGACCCTAGTCAGATTTTAAGTTATTAATTAATCTACCGAAAATTGGTCTAACGTCGCGACTACGTTCGTTATCTTTTTAATTAAATAAGTCGGTTACTGATTAATTAGGAAAATAGCAATTACCAGTTAATTTGGCAAAATTTTGTATTTTAAATATATATATAAAACTAGACTTTTTCTTTTAAATGAGAAAATATGTGAATTGCTAGATTATTAATTATGAGAAAACTTATTAATTTTTCTTTATGAAATAAATATCCATTTTTATATTCTACGCGCTAAATGGCAAAAACAACATTTCCAGAAAAATAATAAAAGCTACGCTACACAATACAGGGTCACAGAGAAAAAAAGAAAAACTGGGCTTATGCCCTTTACAAATTATTTACATAAATTAATTAATTCCTAAGGCGAGCTCTGAGTGCCGCGAACTGTCACGCCCCGCTCCCGTAGGAGCGATCGTCATCGCTAAGGCGTGATGCCGCACGAGCCTAGATTACGCTCGTGCAAGACGGGTTCCATAACGACCGATTTCAGCGGCTACGACGGGGTCGTCACACAGAAGTCCCATGCAGAGACATTGAAACATGCAGCAGAAATTTAGATCAAACACGGATTATTCAAAAGAAGCTCTTTATTGATATTGAAACAACGGTTACATTGGGGACGCAAGGCCAAGATTACAATCACTCAAGCTCACTCATCTCACATTACAAGTCACTCAGCTCTCTCTCATCTCTCAATACATGTCTTGAGCCAGCGGATGCTTCGGAAGGCGACGTCCATACATTATGTCCCGTATAAGTCTTTACTCCATGCGGCCGCACGCTTCGAATCGCCAAGGAGCTCTGTGGCTCGATGCATCCAAGCGAGCACCGCGCTACGAGCTTCTACATGTGCCTGCACATGAAAACTATGTGGGTGTCAGTACTCAACTGTACTGGTGGAATGAGCTCCTCGTCCACCCATACAAACCCAACACGTTTGATTTACTTTGTGCAACGTAGTCACTACTTATCAATTGTCTTTCTAGTCTTGCCTTAGGATTATTTTAGGACTGACGCCTTGGCTATTTTGTGTCTTTAGACCATCCCGTGCTTGCAACATTCAACGTTAACTTATCGAGTCGTGTTTGCCTTACGGCCATAATCAGAGACGCAACTACGCGATGAGGCTCCATTTTCGTCTGACCGTGCTTCAAATTCTTTGTGCCGTGCCTCGCAACTATGTGCGACTCAACCATATCGCCGCCTCGCGGCCCTTGCTACTTTGATCACTAACTGACCCAATCAAGACTTGTGAATCTTAGTGTCACTCAAACAACTTTGCCTTGAGGTGGTTTTCTGACTTAAACTCAACCAACTCAACCATAACCATGCAACTTATATGCCAACAACATAAGACTCGAGGCCACATCTCGTGCCGAAGCACGTCGCCTACGTTGTAGCCAAATCTTAGGCCCAACATCTTGTGTTCCAACTGTACACACACATTCAACTCAACTTTCTCAATATACTACACTCAATACTCGACTCAATTCAAAGGCATACACGCAGATTGCCGCCCATGCTGACTCATCTATATGAACTAGTCACTAGGGCCCAGCTCTATAATGGACTCCCTTTTAGCTTTTGATTAGACGGACGCTCCTTGCCAGCACGAGTAGCTAGCTCCGCTGTAAGTCCCCGCCTAACCCGTACGGTCATCCAGCACAGCTATGAATGTCTCCATCGCAACGGTTCCCTTGGGCCGCCGAGATCGCCGTTCGAGAAACAGATTTTTTTTACCTTGTACAAGTTGTCCAATGACCATGCAAGACTCGACTCAAACTGACGTCTCACACAGTCAAAGCTACTTCTAGTATTACCATCTCTTTCAGGGCTAAGTTCAACACATCTCACATCTGAGATCTTGCCTCGACGACCCGTAGTCGCGAGCATTCTTCTTTCTTGCCTCAACGATCCAGTCGTGAGCATTCTTTCTTTCTTGCCTCGATGACCCAGTCGCGAGCATTCTTTCTTTCTTGCCTTATCATTTCACTCACTCAAGAAAACTATAGAAACACTTTCCAAACTCAATGACTCAACCGTGGCCCGTGTCTTAAAATACTAAATTCGTACCATCATGTCTCAAACCAACTTGAAACTCTATGTGACACCACCGCCCAAGTCATACTCTATATGACGGGCCTTACGATCGAAAGACTATATGGTTATACCCGGCCGTAGAACTCAAAGGGCCATGTCTGCTACTACTCCTGATAGCTTGGCGTAACTTGCATAACTTACTTTACAAAACTGACGAGCAAAGGCCACGTCAAGCTTTGCGTCGTGGGAACGTGCCGTACACGCGTTCGACTTCGAACAAACAAGTTATTTGAAGTACCTAGACTTATACCACAAGCCGTGCAATACAACTTAACCCGTCGTCGAGCAGAGGCTATGCCCCGCCTTGGGCGAAGAGACCGTGCTTGCTTTATGAAGCATTTATGCGGACGACGCATATGAATTTGGCTAACTCTTAGCTTATGGCGAAGACCAACTCTTCCTTCTCCCAAGCCACGGGACGAAGGACCAAGTGTCATTTTCAAAGCACGCCGTACACCAACTCTAAGACGATTGTTTTAGACCTTTCCATATTCTAACTCAGTTCGACCCGTCGGGATTACTCCCTTTAGCTATACGGATTCATCTCTTTTATTATTAAGCCTACTTGTGCAAGTTGAAAACATACGATTTATTATGTGAAGGCAAAGATGAGGCAAGTTCACCGAAACTACCCCACCTGAGCGAGCGGTCGTCTCGACCGAATGATGTCTTCGAGTAGCCATTGCGAGGCTAAGTCCGAACGCCGTCGGCATTTCGATTCCTCCGATTGACTGAGCGGAACGGGGCACTACATCATACACTACTCAGAAAAAGTTTCGTCCTCAAAACTAACTGAGTACTTACTTATTGACTTATCACCTTACTCAACATTCAAGAACTCTCGTACATACTACGCCTATGCGTTTCTCAAATCCGAGCCACGCTCGTGCTACCCACAATCCTTTTCTTCTAAACTAACGATCTCAAAATCCTCGACACTTTCCCGTTCTTCAAGTCTCACTTGAATTCCACGTATCACTTAGAATGGATCGTGCACATATTTTAGGCGTCCCTAAAATACATGCATTTCAGCCAAGCCTCGTGATAACGAATTCTACCATTACCACTCGAGTCGGATCGTGCACATATTCAAGCGTCCCTGATATACATGCATGTCATCCGAGGCTCATGAGTGGTATTTTCATATTTTCGAATCATTCTATTCATCAATACCAATATCCTAACCAATCAATCCTCAAGATCACTCGTACCGACACTAACTCTCGTAACATGGACGTCTTGCCTAACCGCTAGGCTATGTCTTTTAGGCTATAATCAATCCGTCAGTATTTGAATCATAGTTCCCAAACAACAACAATATCAACACTGACCCCATCCTAAGGTCAAACCAAATTGATAGTATGGGGTTTTCTACCCAAGCTCGCATCGTTCCGATTTCTAAACATCGAGCATCGATTTCCTACACACATCCCAACGTTCGTCGCACGGGGTCCGAGTCATTCAGCAAAGCCATCCTATGACAACTTACGTTCAACCAATTCTTCGATACATCAATATCGTTCGTTCAACAAACCATCTTCGTATAGTCAATCTCTTCGAACACGTTCGACATAATCCACCTATCAGTCCTTCTCGAATCAAACACGCTATGACACAAATTATCGCTAACAAAAATTTCATATTCCACATTCCCTAAGTCATCTATTCCAATTTACGCAATCGATTCACAAGGTCATCTGACTTAACAATACGTTGCGCCCCGATCTCATGCGAGTCAGATTTTCCACGGTAGACATGAATCACTATGCACGCTCCCGCGGGATAATCATCCTCATCGGGACGTAACTCTTGTTATGCGTCCAGACTAATTCATTCTCGATGCGCGAATTGGACCTACTCAATCCTCAAGTTTATTTCATTCATCAATCGCAAGTCTAAACATCCTTAAATTATTTTTCCTTCGCATCAAACCGACAAGTCGAGATAATAAAAGTTGCCGCATCCTGATTTTCTGAGTTCGATCATTTCCGTTACATGAATCACCATGTCAGCGCTCACGCGGAACGATCGCCCCAAATCTGACGTAACGCATGTGCGAGGCTAGAGTTGCGCTCGCACAAGACAAGAATGTCGACGTTGTGGTTATCCGCGTAACCATCAAGATATTTCTATTTTCATCCAACATTCGTCTCGATCAAAATCCTAAGTATAGCATCCAACCGAACAATAACACTTGCACGATCGTCATTCGCCGAGTCAGAGTACCCCCGAGTTATCGCATATCGATCTTTGATATGCCTCAATACCATCGACGATATGCGTAAACTGACGATCTTCCTTTGCAACCAAATTTTGAGTCGTGCGAACGATGCTATCGTCCGACTGGATAGTCTCCTCGACATTCAAATTCAAGTTCGATCATTATCCCTCGAATCATTCACAACATCAATTTCCTTCAAACCCAAATTCACGTATTGTTCATCCATCTATCTTAAGTCATCGACCAACATATTTTCTCAATTTGTATCGTCCCCTTTGTTAACTCAATCATCGAACAACATTCAATCCAATCCTTAGAGTCATTTTCAAACATTCGAATCAAACTTTTCATGCACGCTATCTTCTCGTCGTGCTAACTTTTCGTATGTAATCCGTATCAATTTCCTCGATCAAGTCATCCGTTCGCTACACCTTAGCTTTTTTTCGATTTGATTTATCTACTCAATCATCTTCGCGTTTCATACTCGCACCATCCTCAATCCCATGCACGTTCCGTACACGTCAATCTCTAGGTTGTTCGAATCCACCTATCAAACTTTATGATAATAACTCACTCAATCTAAGGCTTTGCATATGTGCGACGCTTGCTGATAGACTCATCGACACCCCGAATCCTCAATCGATCGATCGACATTCCTGAGACTATCGCATACACTACTTAGGATTGAAGTCATTCAACAAATCTTCAAAACTATCATTCGAATCAAAATCCACTTCTTCAAATTTTTCGTTCGAACCATTCCTTAATTTTTAAGCACGCTCACCTATATCGCACTGACGATATCGTCGCTCGATAGCACCCCTATCGATAGTCATCCCATTTTACTCAATCGAGTTCAACTCATTCTAGCTCGAAACATTACGAATCCCGCACTCGACTTTGCTAAGGTCGACGCAACTTGGTGTATATGTCCAGCCCGACTTAGCCAACCGTGCTTACGCAAACCATCTTTTTATTTTATCAAAAACTGTTCTCCTACGTTTTTGCAAATTATTTAGACTTATTGTATGGACATTCCGTGGGACAATTGAGAGAGAGCGCACCAACGACATCAACATGTGGAAGCAACAGAGTTTGCGGAAATAACGAGTTAAAGAATTCATCGATAGTCTAAGGATGTAAAGCCGTGCCCTGATACCATTATGTCACGCCCCGCTCCCGTAGGAGAGATCATCCTCGCTAAGGCGTGATGCCGTACGAGCCTAGATTGCGCTCGTGCAAGGCGGGTTCCATAACGGCCGATTTCACCGGCTGCCACGGGGTCGTCGCACAGAAGTCCCATGCAGAGACATTGAAACATGCAGCGAAAATTTAGATCAAACACGGGTTATTCAAAAGAAGCTCTTTATTGGTATTGAAACAACGGTTACATTGGGGGCGCAAGGCTAAGATTATAATCACTCAAGCTCACTCATCTCACATTATAAGTCACTCAGCTCTCTCTCATCTCTCAATACATGTCTTGAGCCAGCGGATGCTTCGGAAGGCGACGTCCATACATTATGTCCCGTATAAGTCTTTACTCCATGCGGTCGTAGCTTCGAATCGCCAAGGAGCTCTGTGGCTCGACGCATCCAAGCGAGCTCCGTGTTACGAGCTTCTACCTGTGCCGGCACATGAAAACTATGTGGGTGTCAGTACTCAACTGTACTGGTGGAATGAGCTCCTCGTCCACCCATACAAACCCAACACGTTTGATTTACTTTGTGCAACGTAGTCACTACTTATCAATTGTCTTTCTAGTCTTGCCTTAGGATTATTTTAGGACTGACGCCTTGGCTATTTTGTGTCTTTAGACCATCCCGTGCTTGCAACATTCAACGTTAACTTATCGAATCGTGTTTGCCTTACGGCCATAATCAGAGACGCAACTACGCGATGAGGCTCCATTTCCGTGTGACCGTGCTTCAAATCCTTTGTGCCGTGCCTCGCAACTATGTGCGAATCAACCATATCGCCGTCTCGCGACCCTTGCTACTTTGATCACCAACTGACCCAATCAAGACTTGTGAATCTTAGTGTCACTCAAACAACTTTGCCTTGCGACAGTTTCCTAACTTAAACTCAACCAACTCAACCATAACCATGCAACTTATATGCCGACAACATAAGACTCGATGCCAAATCTCGTGCCGAAGCACGTCGCCTACGTTGCAGCCAAATCTTAGGCCCAACATCTTGTGTTCCAACTTTACATACACATTCAACTCAACTTCCTTGATATACTACACTCAATACTCGACTCAATCTAAAGGCATACACGCGGATTGCCGCCCATGCCGACTCATCTATATGAACTAGTCACGAGGGCCCAGCCCTATAATGGACTCCCTTTTAGCTTTTGATTAGACGGACGCTCCTTGCCAGCGCGAGTAGCTAGCTCTGCTGCGAGTTCCCACCTAACCCGTGCGGTCACCCAGCACAGCTATGAATGTCTCCATCGCAACGGTTCTTCTGGGCCGCCGGGTTCGCCGTTCGAGAAACAGATTTTCTTTACCTTGTACAAGTTGTCCAATGACCATGCAAGACTCGACTCAAACTGACGTCTCACACATTCAAAGCTACCTCTAGTGTTACCATCTCTTTCAGGGCTAAGTTCAACACATCTCACATCTGAGATCTTGCCTCGATAACCCGTAGTCACGAGCATTCTTCTTTCTTGCCTCAACGACCCAGTCGTGAGCATTCTTTCTTTTTTGCCTCGACGACCCAGTCGTGAGCTTTCTTTCTTTCCTGCCTTATCATTTCACTCACTCAAGAACAACTATAGAAACACTTTCCAAACTCAATGACTCAACCGTGGCCCGTGCCTTAAAACACTAAATTCGTGCCATTGTGTCTCAAACGAACTTGAAACTCTATGTGACACCAACGCCCAAGTCATACTCTATATGATGGGCCTTACGATCGAAAGACTATGTGGTTATACCCGGCCGTAGAACTCAAAGGGCCATGCCTGCTACTACTCCTGATAGCTTGGCGTAACTTGCATAACTTACTTTGCAACAACTAACGAGCAAAGGCTGCGTCAAGCTTTGCGTCGTGGGAACGTGCCGTGCACGCGTTCGACTTTGAACAACCAAGTTATTTGGAGTGCCTAGACTTATGCCACAAGCCGTACAATACAACTTAACCCGTCGGCGAGCAGAGGCTATGACCCGCCTTGGGCGAAGAGACCGTGCATGCTTTATGAAGCATTTATGCGGGCGACGCCTATGAATTTGGCTAACTCTTAGCTTGTGGCGAAGACCAACTCTTCCTTCTCCCAAGCCACGGGACGAAGGACCAAGTGTCATTGTTTTAGACCTTTCCATATTCTAACTCAGTTCGACCCGTCGGGATTACTCCCTTTAGCTATGTGGATTCATCTCTTTTATTATTAAGCCTACTTGTGCAAGTTGAAAACATACGATTTATTATGTGAAGGCAAAGATGAGACAAGTTCACCGAAGCTACCCCACCTGAGCGAGTGGTCGTCTCGACCGAGTGATGTCTTCAAGTAGCCGTTGCGAGGCTAAGTCCGAACGCCGTCGACGTTTTGATTCCTCCGATTGACTGAGCGGGACGGAACACTACACGAACCGTCCAAACAGTATGTCGAGGCCCTGCACCATACATACTAAGAGTAGTACCAGTTCTAAAATAAATTATAATTAAAATTAAAATTTAAAGAGTCTCAGACTTGGTCGTACAATCTCATGTTGCTGGCTAACACCTCAACATACAGGAAACCCTGTAGCGTTTGCGTTTCTCCGAGGCTCATTCGACCGATATGGTCGTCGCCTAACTGGTGATACGAATCCATAAAATCCAGAAACAAAATCCAACCTATAAAACATTTTGCAAAGCCCGGTTTTCTTGAAAAATAGGTTTTAATCAAATTTCTAGTTTTTAATAGGAAAACCTATTTTAAAATATTTTCTGAAAATTTGGGCAGCATTTCCTCTATAATTGGAACAACCCAATCCTGTGAGGATACCAAAACCAACACAATAAAAATATCCCAAACCAGGGATAACCCACAGAACAATATTCCAAACCAGGAATAACCACCACAATCCAATATTTTCAGTCCAGAAAATATAGAACAAAAATATGTAAATATCAAAATAGGAATTTGCCGCTACGTAGCGAATACCGCGTATCACCAAAGCTACGTAAAAGAATACTGAATCCCAAAACGGGATTGGGATCGCGTTATCACAGATTGTTCTAACGGGGAGGGACATGGGGATACAGAATTTATACATCGGGTTGCTCGGCTAGAGCTCTCAGGTGACAATAAAGAGAATAATCCTCGCAAGCACTGAATAAATCCTGAATACTGAAACAGCAGCTCGGAACGCGGTATCGAAAAACCCGAAACCACAGCAGTCCCGAAACAGAACGTCCACGAGGCCGCAGAACGTAACCAGAGATGCTGGCTCGGGGCCCGGTACTGACAGCGGGTCGGGGATCGCCGGACAGTGGCCGAGGGGCGCGGCCGAAGGACGCGGCCGAGGAAGGCGCTGGACGGGGCTGGGCGCGCTGGAGGCCGGCAGAGAAGGTCGCGGTCGGCGGAGGCCGGCGCTGGAGGGCGCTGGAGGGGGTTTGCGGGCCGAGAGGGGGTGGCGTCGGGCGGAGATCGGGAGCCGAGAAGTTGGGCGCGGGACGCCGGAGGCGCTGGAGGGAGACCGCGCGTGAGGGCGCTGGCCGGGGCGCAGCCTCGGGGCGTGCGCGGATGGTAGGCCGCCGGGGGTCGCGGGCAGACCTTGCCGGAGGAAGCGGCGCCGGGTGGAGGCGCGGGTTCGACGGAGTCGACCGGGGCTCTGGTCGGCTAGGGCACGCGGGGTGGGAGCTTTGGGGAGAGTGAGAAGAAGGAGAGGGGGATGGAGAGAGTGGAAGTGGTGATGGTGAGTGGTTTAATAAGGAAGGAGGAGATGAAGTGGAGGGATTAATGTGTGGAGGAGAGTGTTCACAGAAGAGAAAATTTTGGGGAGTGGCCTGGTCGTGGGGAGACATGCCAATTCGTGGAGAAAGTTTTTTTTATATATATAATAATCAGAATTTTAAAAGAAGGAAATAAGGATCGGTTCGGAACTGAGATCAGGTTCGAGTTCGGGGTCGGTGTCCGGACTCGGGGCCGGACTCCGGGCACGGGATCGGGGACAGGCCCACAAAAAAATCAATAATTAATTTTTAAAATAATATTTTTCCTAATTCCGACTAATAAATAATAATAATAATAATAATAATAATAATAATAAAACTAAATAGCTAACCAATTATCTAGGGATACTCTAAGGCAACCAAAATCTAATAATCAACTAAAATTTGATTAATTCTAAAAATCCAATAATACCTATAGTGCGGGTTTTACAACCTTCCCTTCTTAGAAAATTTCCTCCTCAAAATTTAAAAGATAAGGGCCGGGCTCGATCAAAATCACTTAACCTTGATCAAAAATGAAATTTAAATCATCAGGCACGATCGGATTCTAGGCATGATCACTAAATACAATGATAAAATATCAGCATGATCAGATTTATCTAGATATGATCTGAGATAGGGTTAGAATGTTGTTGTGATCAAAATCATTTTAGGCACGAGAAAAATCTAGGTACAATTATGATCAAAATAGGAGAAAATGAGGTCTCGTGAAAACAGAAAAGGCAAGAAAGAAACGAACGTCAACAGTTTATTGAGAATGCAAAAAATAAAATCCTCTGGGTTAAGGGAAAAATTCCAGATCAAATTGGAATGGGTTATAAGGGTTTATGACTAAGGAGAACTCACAAGTTGTATGATGGGAGGATTACGAGGATGATTAGAATAATATATCTATGATTAAGATGTAATCGGATAAGATAGTTCCATTGAGGACTGAGTGATAATCAAAAGGGGATTAAAAGATATCGTATCACTATTTCAAGGATCAAAGGTAGGATATGCGAAAAAAATAACTTACAAAATAACAATCTTATTAATACCCCAAGGAAAAATCCAATTTCTAACTTGCTAAACTAGTTGAACTCTAAGTATCTACAGAAAACTAAGGCAGCCGCTAAGGTATTAAAACTAAACCAATTTGGAATCATAAATCATCTAAATCAAACTTCCATCTATCGTTGTATGTAACGCATATGCCAAATATATTTCAATTTCAAGTATGCCTCTCGATCAAAGCATCTTACAGATATCAACTTCCAATTGTCAGCCAGTCTTCCAAAACTGACTACATCAAAATTACAATCTTCCCTTGCCATAGTAAATCCTTAGAAAATTCTTTTAAGTTGATCCATGACTAAAAATAAAGAATTTTCAATTCTTGAAATCAAATAACAGAATTACAATCATTAATCATTTTTAATCTTTAACTATGCATCTATCAATCGTTCTTATCCAAACGCATTAGCAAAATACCACAGAATCCCAACCGTTCTTACCATAACCAATATGAGCCTCCAACGTTTGGTAGAAATTGCAAATTCAATTGCTCATTTCCAAAGTTGTATGCCAATGGTCTTATCTCAATTCCTCTCTGCTTATTCTTTCTCTAGAACCTATCATTCCATTGCTCGTGTTATTCCTTCCATGGCTATATCCGTCCCTTCTAGGTATAGTAGTCATCTAACCAAAAAAATTGATCCTCGTCAAGTATTTCTTTACTTGATCATTATATTCACCTGTTTATATATATATATATATATATATATATATATATATATATATATATATATATATCCAAATTCACTTCCTCCATGGGAGAACATTACCAAATCCTAAACTCTACCTACGTTTCGTCTATCTTCCGATAACTCTTCCTTTAATCATAAAACTTAAAACCGCCAAATACCTTCATTTGTTTGAATGAGGTTTAGGTACTGGTGAGCACTACCAACAGTTATAACCCGAATAACTCACAAGTCAAGACATACCACTCTCTCAAAACTAGCTTTCTCAAGGTATTCTTCTACCTTTCCTATCCTTTAGCTAACTAATATTGATCCCAAATATGCCCTTAATAGAAATGAGATAGGTAACAATCTATGTTTCTCTCGCATATAGCTATCAACGATTAACATAAAGTCATCCACAAGATGTATCAACTATTAATATATAAAGCTAACCACAACTATCCACAGCTTCCAGAATATGTAACTAAAAAAAATAATAATAATAATAAATAAATAATTAAATAATTAAATCAATATAAAAAAATATATATACAACGTACTAAGGTTGAAACAGGAAAGAGATTGAGTCAATAGAGATTGATATGGTCCTAAATAGTTCTAGGAAGATTAAGTAGAATTTCATAGGAAATCTATTCCTTCAAGCTTGTGATAAGAGGTTTATGAAAATAGAGACAACCGGTAGAAATGTAAATCCTCTAATCGGCAAAAGTCAGAATAATTTGATGGTACTAAACTGTTAGAAAACAGTCCTAGAAAATCAAGTAGAATTTCTATATGAATCCTATAGAAATGATTTCTGAAAATTAAACTAGTCGCTAAGATTCCAAATAATCCAAAATTTAAACGAATCAAGATAATTCTTGTAAAGTTTATCAATGGTGATAAGAGGCCAAACATGATACATTTATAACAGGGATATAGTCTGAATAGTATCCGAAACCATACATATCCGAAGTCATTTTGCCTCTAATTCATGCCTCGCCAGAGTGCACCTGACTGCAGTAAAAAAAAATTGGCTCCATAACTTGAATAATAATAATTTTTCGAGTAGTCTATCAACTTTGTCCATTTCATGGCTGAGCAACTTAGGAGACAAATTTGATGCATTTAGGACGTAGTCTCGATAATATCCAAAAACCTATCAACACCTGAATCACTTCAACTTAGAGTCTATGCCCCGCCAGTGCGCAACTGGCTGCAGTATACTCGCAGTTTCTATAATTCAAATAGATGGTTGCGACGCATATGTGCGAAGCCACATTAGGTCACTGAATATTTTCTTAACTTTGTCCATAGAAATTTCAAAGGGATAATTCAACAATTCAAAAAAGTTTTCCAATGACTAAAGAAAATTCAATATTATGATGGAATCAATTCTCTGACCGTTCGAGCTTCATGATACTCAAGCATTGAGTTTAAAAGCTTTCTAGGCCTTGAATTGATCAAGAAGTTGCCTAGGGAGAGTAAGGTTTCGAGTTGAGTGGAGGATATCAAAAAATGAAAATATTCTTGGTCTTAGAATAACTTAGGAGATATCAATCAATATTGGAATTAATTTTTGGAAATAATTCCCTTGGAAGATCCGTGAACAAGCTAAGTTGAACCAATTCTTTTGGTAATAATTAACCTTGGGGCTTTATGGTTCCAGAAGAATTTGGTTCGGGATTGGTCCCAGGAAAGTCAATAAATGGTTGGATACACTAGTCGTAAAAATACTCTTGATAGATAAAAGTTTACCAAGTTTGCTAAAGGAGAATTTGAAACTCTAAATAGTGAAATAGATCTAGATTCTAAATAAAGATAGAGAAGTATGATTTGATCAACTAATTGAAAATTTTGAAATAGGTTTGTTGAAGAAGGAGATTGGAAAAAGTCTATTCCTAATCCAAAAATAACAAAAGCATATGGATGCAAAGGAATGTTGGAGTATGATAAGGATATGGAGGAAAATAACCTCTGATAGCCAAGGGACACTAAAAGATACAAAATATCAAAAAAACTAAAGTAGATAGTAAAATAGACCACCATACAATCGGCCTATGCTGGATAAGGTTTAGGATGCAAAACATAAGCAAGGTAGCCTACCAGTCTATAACAAACAAAAATATTTATTTATAATATATTTCGGTCCTATGTTGTGACAAATTAATGTTCTAGTGTTCTAGTTGTTTCTAGGTATGTTCACTTAAGTTGTTGATGACCTGCATGGGCCACCACTAAAAACATGTCACGACCCAATCCTAAATTATTGGGTCGAACCGGATCATGCCCAGCCTGCACCGTTGTGAGATGGCGGCAGTAAGCTGTTCTATATGCAGGTATTCACAACAACATCTATACATTTGTCACAACTCAATATACGGAAATTTTTTTAAAACTTTTTATTCAATAATTGGAAAGTACAACTGGAAATGAAAGAACTGAAATAAAGTGCTGAATTCAAAAATCTACAAAACTCCAAAATAATAAAACTAGAAAAAAAAATGGAAACGACTAGCTAAGCGGTCGGCTCGACGACCTCCGGTCCTGCGTCCTCTAAGGGGGACTCCGGCAACACCACAGGGTACAAAACCGGGTCATAGTAGCTATTGTACAATAGCTCAGCATCCTCAATGTCACCTAAAAATGTTGTCTCCAGTCAGGAGGGAACAAGTACGAATATGTATCTCATATTTCAAGTAATAATGGAAAAGTGTAGGCTAAACAGTTAAAACAATATTTTTCAGCAATTTAACAATTAAAAACAATGTGATTTGAATGTGTTATCATCTATGACCGGCTTGGGTTATACAATAGCATCCTAACAACGCGATACGGCTTATCCCCGTGTGTAAGAGGGGTAAGCTCGCACAATCATACAATATGGAGGGTATTGGTCATAAACGTTACACTATTTCCCCAATCCCCACAATCAATATCCATCAATATTTGAACCCTAGGAGAGGGTTCCGTGTAGCAATGTGGTTTAAACATGCAACTAGACAATTACTAAATAAATTACAAGAAGACATAACCGTAACTTGTCTCTGTTAATTGACTGGATCAGAAAAGTCGGTACCGAGGATGATGTCAAGTTCGTCTCCGAGATCCTAGAGTTGAGAACTTGACTTAGAATCATAATGAAACCACTCTAGGTGTGCTAGTTACAATCTCTAGAAGTAGACCCTAGTCAGGTTTTAAGTTATTAATTAATCTACCGAAAATTGGTCTAACGTCGCGACTACGTTCGTTATCTTTTTAATTAAATAAGTTGGTTACTGATTAATTGAAAAAAATGGCAATTACCAGTTAATTTGGCAAAACTTTGTATTTTAAATATATATATATATATATAAATAGGCTTTTTCTTTTAAATGAGAAAACATGTGAATTACTAGATTATTATTATGAGAAAACTTATTAATTTTTCTTTATGAAATAAATATCCATTTTTATATTCTACACGCTAAATGGCAAAAACAACATTTCCAGAAAAATAATAAAAACTACGCTACACAATACAGGGTCACAGAGAAAAAAAAAACTGGGCTTATGCCCTTTACAAATTATTTACATAAATTAATTAATTCCTAAGGCGAGCTCTGAGTGCCGCGAACGGTCCAAATAGTAGGCCGAGGCCCTGCATCATACATACTAAGAGCAGTACCAGTTCTAAAATAAATTAAAATTAAAATTAAAATTAAAATTTAAGGAGTCTCAGACTTGGTCGTGCAATCTCATGTTGCTGACTAACACCTCAACGTACAGAAAATCCTGTAGCGTTTGCGTTTCGCCGAGGCTCATTCGACCGATATGGTCGTCGCCTAACTGGTGATACGAATCCATAAAATCCAGAAACAAAATCCAACCTATAAAAGATTTTGCAAAGTCCGGTTTTCTTGAAAAATAGGTTTTAATCAAATTGCTAGTTTTTAATAGGAAAACCCTTTTTAAAATATTTCCTGAAAATTTGGACCGCATTTCCTCTATAATTGGAACAATCCAATCCTGGAAGGATGCCAAAACCAACACAATAAAAATATCCCAAATCAGGGATAACCCACAGCAACCAGGAATAACCACCACAATCCAATATTTCCAGTCCAGAAAATATAGCACAAAAATATGTAAATATCAAAATAGGAATTCGCCGCTCCGTAGCGAATACCGCGTATCACCAAAGCTACGTAAAAGAATACCGAATCCCGAAACGGGATTGGGACCGCGTCATCACAGACTATTCTAACGGGGAGGGACACGGGGATACGGAATTTATACCTCGGGTTGCTCGGCTAGAGCTCTCAGGTGACAATAAAGAGAATAATCCTCGCAAGCACGAAAAAAAATCCTGAATACTGAGACGGCAGCTCAGAACGCGGTATCGGAAAACCCGAAACCACAGCATTCCCGAAACAGAGCGTCCACGAGGCCACGGAACGCAACCAGAGATGCTGGCTCAGGGCCGGGCACGGACAGCGGGTCGGGCATCGACGGACAGTGGCCGAGGGGCGCGGCCGAAGGACGCGGTCGAGGAAGGCGCTGGACGGGGCTGGGCACGCTGGAGGCCGGCGGAGAAGGTCGCGGTCGGCGGGGGCCGGCGCTGGAGGGCGCTGGAGGGGGTTTGCGTGCCGAGAGGGGGTGGCGCCGGGCGGAGATCGGGAGCCGCGGAGTTGGGCGCGGGACGCCGGAGGCGCTGGAGGGAGGCCGCACGTGAGGGCGCTTGCCGGGGCGCGGCTCGGGGCGTGCGCGGGTGGTAGGCCGCCGGGGGTCGCGGGCGGACCTGGACGGAGGAAGCGGCGCCGGGTGGAGGCGCAGGTTCGGCGGAGTCGGCCGGGGCTCTGGTCGGCTAGGGCACGCCGGGTGGGAGCTTTGGGGATAGTGAGAGGAAGGAGAGGGGGATGGGGAGAATGGAAGTGGTAATGGTGAGTGGTTTAATAAGGAAGGAGGAGATGAAGTGGAGGGATTAATGTGTGGAGGAGAGTGTTCACAGAAGAGAAAATTTTGGGGGGTGGCCTGGTCGTGGGGAGACAGGCCAATTCGTGGGAGAATTTTTGTTTTGTTTTATATATATATATATATAATAGTCAGAATTTTAAAAGAAGGAAATAAGGATGTGTTCGGAACTGCGATCAGGTTCGAGTTCGGGGTCGGTGTCCGGACTCGGGGTCGGACTCTGGGCACGGAATCGGGGACAGGCCCACAAAAAAAATCAATGATTAATTTTTTAAATTATATTTTTTCTAATTTCGACTAAATAATAATAATAATAATAATAATAATAATAATAATAATAATAATAATAATAATAATAATAATAACTAGCTAACCAATTAACTAGGGATACTCTAAGGCAACCAAAATCTAATAATCAACTAAAATTCGATTAATTCTAAAAGTCCAATAATACCTATAGTGCGGGTTTTACAACATATAATATATATTACTAACTCTTAAAATTATTTGGGGCCCCTTGGGTCTTGGTGTCCCGGACCCACGCCCCATTTGCCCCTCCCCCGGGCCGCCCCTGACTTAATCTAAAAATCCAATAATACTTGGTTGAGCGTTCAAAATGGAGACTTAATTTAAAATTTGAATATTATACGAGACCATAAAACTAAACGAAAATACAAAAATGTGTAATGGTTGTGGGAATTGGATTATCTAGTTTTGCATAATGGGAGTTGTGTTATTTAGTTTTGTCATGAATAAACCCTCTTGGCGGCAGTATGAACAAACTCTCCTTGTGGTAGTTTTCATGGACATCGTGTATTGTTAGATATCTTTCGTCCCGGTCGCATTGTTGAATACTTGTAACTCAGAACCCTAGAGGGTTGTGTGACTGTTGAGATGAGGATATATAGAAGCAAACATTAATGTCACAAATCTCATTATTGATTAGTCATTACAAAACTAAATAATCAAGTCAAGCAACTTCTACCATGCAAAACTAAATGACACAAGTCACACAGCCCTAACACATTTTAATTTAATTTTAGGGTCGAGTATAATGTTAAAAATATATGCAAAACCCAATTACCCACATCACATAATGCTTACAGATTTTAATTTAGTTTTAGTATATAATATGATATTCAAATAAAAAAGAATCCCAAATTCTCTTCACAAATTTTTTTGATATTATAGGAGACAATCAACCTAAATATAAATCCCAAAATTAGCAAACCATACTTTTATCAAAAAAAAATTGTATATTAAGCATCAAAGTTCCGTTAAATTATACCAAAAGTATAGAGTTTGGAAAAATTAAAAACTCAACCCCAATAGGACTTTCAGAAGGGCGTATTTTGTGTATATTTTTTTTTTCCATGGAGAACATAACAGTGTTATGAAGAATATAGAAATAAAAAAATTGTCAGTAGAAACCTGTTTTGCCACTAAATTCGTCAGTAAAAGCTCAAATTTGTCATCGAGAAAAGTTGAACACTTGGTGCTGTGAGCAGGTGGTTCCTTTGCGTACCTCCGCATGGAGCTCGGCGACTTCGTCGCCTTCATCGCTGCGGGCAACATCCTCCTCGACTACATCATCGGCTGCGCGGCGGTGGCACGCTCCTGGACCTCCTACTTCGCCACCCTGCTCAACCGTTCCCCCGACGACCTCCGCGTCCACGTCCACATCCCCGTCCCCGTCCCCTTCCTCGGGGACGACTACAGCCACCTCGACCCCATCGCGGCCGCCGCCGTCCTCCTCACCGGCCTCGTCTCCGTCCTCAGCGTCAAGGGCACCTCCCGCCTCAACAGCCTCGCCACCGTCGTCCACCTCCTCGTCATCCTCTTCATCATCGTAGCGGGGCTCGCCAACGCCCGCGGCGAGAACCTCTCCCCCTTCGCGCCCTTCGGCGTCCGCGGCGTCTTCAGCGCCTCCGCCGTGCTCTTCTTCGCGTACACCGGCTTCGACGGCGTCGCCACGCTGGCAGAGGAGACCGAGGACCCCGGCAGGGACGTGCCCGTGGGCCTCGTCGGGTCCATGCTCGCCGTGACCGCCGTCTACTGCCTCCTCGCTCTCACCCTGTGCCTCATGCAGCCCTACTACAACCTCGACCCCGACGCCGCCTTCTCCGTCGCGTTCCAGGCCGTCGGAATGGACTGGGCCAAGTACGTCGTGGCGTTCGGCGCGCTCGAGGGGATGACCATGGCGCTGCTCGCATCCACCACCAGCCAGGCGCGGTACGTCACCCACATCGCGCGCACGCACATGGCGTCGCCGTTCCTCGCCTACATGAACGGGACGACCGGCACCCCCGTCAACGCCACCGTCGTCATGCTAGTCGGGACCGCCTCCGTCGCCTTCTTCGCCGAGCTCGAGATCCTCTCGGCCCTCCTCTCCGTCTCCACCCTCTTCATCTTCCTGCTCGTCTCGGCGGCGCTCCTCGTCCGGCGGTACTACGTCAGTGGCGAGACTCCGGAAGGCGACAGGAACAAGTTTCTGACGTTCCTGGCGCTGATCGTCGCGTCCTCGACGGTGACAGCGGCATACTGGGCTGCGAGCGAGAGGGGATGGGTAGGGTACATGGTGACGGTGCCGACGTGGTTGCTGTCGACGACGGGGATGTGGCTGTCGGTACCGAAGGCGAGGAGGCCCAAGGCCTGGGGCGTGCCGATGGTTCCGTGGCTGCCGTCTGCGTCGATAATGATCAACGCATTCCTCCTGGGCTCTATCGACGGACTGTCCTTTGTGAGGTTTGGGGTGTGGACGTTGGTGCTGCTGGTCTACTACTTATTCTGGGCTCTGCATTCTTCCTACGACACGGCTAGGGCGTCCGCCGCCGACGACGACGATGATAGGGCACCCCTGCATCAGGGAGAAGAGGAGGCTGAAGGGACCTCACTGTCTTGCTAGAATTTTTTTTTTTTTGAACAAAAGCCTTCATTAAGAAAGTTAGCAAGTTACATAACTTTTGTCTTTACAGATTGAAGCTTCAATACACAGAGGAGTATCTTTATAAACATCAGTAGAAGAAGTGATGTTAGAGAGTAGAGCATGAGAGGCCAATGAATGAGCACATTCATTAGCTCCCCTATTATTGTAAGAGAACGTAATGTTGCTTCCATTTTTCAATACTGCCTTTGCATCTTCAATAGTATGTCGAGCACGCCATAACGGAATAGTATCACTGATGTTGATTGCATCGATCAGAGATTTGCAATCTCCTTCAATGATAACATTGTGCAGTTGTTCCTTAGAGCAGATATTTAAGGCTAGGCGAATACCCATTGATTCAGCTTCTAATGGTGATCCTCCCTCATCAGATTTGGATTGTGCAAGAATAAACTCCCCAGCTGCATTGCGAAGAACAGCTCCTGCTCCCATTCTACTGTCCAGATAAGCTCCATCATAATTGATCTTCAAGAAATTGTGGTGGGGTGGAATCCAGACGTCTGAAATTTGCTTCCCAAGTGAAGTACTAGTGCTGATGTTGATGCTGTTGTTGTAAGTATCATATTTATCTTTGAGATTGAGTGCATCTTCAAATATTCGTCTCACATTGATGGGTTGTTGCTTGAAAATTGAGTTGTTTCTGGCCTTCTAGATACTCCATAAGAGATAAAGGCACTTTGAAAGCTTTTGTGAATCACCTTCCTTCAGTACAGATGAGATGAATGATGAAATGGTGGAGTCACTATGAATCAATGAATGAATCTCCGAAAGGTTTCGCCATGATGTACCTGTTACAGGACAATGTAATAAAAGATGGTTAGTGGTCTCTGGTTGTACCTTGCACAGAGGACATGTTTCATCAATATGGCTGAGTCGATGATGGATATTGGCATTTGTAGGCAGTGAGTTGGTTAGTGCACGCCAAGCAAATAGGAGCACATTAGGACTAATGTGAGTATGGGACCAAAGTTTCTTCCAATCTTTGAAATTTTCTTCACCAGCAGTGTCCTTGTTCAGTGAAAGCTTATCATGAATGGTTCTGTATGCAGACTTTGTAGTGAAAATACCATTAGCAGTATGCTTCCAGATTAGTTTATCAGTGCAACAGTTGGTGGATAACTGTATATTCAAAATTGCATTGGCTTCCAATAGAGGGAATAGCAGATGTATCAGATTGTGCTTCCAAGAGTGAGTTTCAGAGTTAATCAAATCACTGACATGAAATGCCCACCTACTGCTGAAGTTGAACCCTTGAACTCGATGGGAAGGTATGGAGGGAACCCATGGATTATACCAAATGTTGATTTTAGATCCATCACCAACAGACCATATCACATTATCTTTCAAGAACACTCCGCTGTAAAGAATACTCGACCAAATACATGAAGAGCCAGGCGAGGGGACTGCTGTCCAGAAGGAGGTTGATTGAAGGTATTTATTGGAGAGTAGAGATGCCCAGAGTGTATTTGGCTCAGTAAGAAATCTCCAAGTGAGTTTGAGAACTAGAGACAAATTCGAAATGTAGGGGTCTCTAATGCCAAGACCACCTTGGAATTTAGATTTAGTAAACTGTGTCCATCCAGTAAAATGAAGCCTCTTTTTATCAACAGAGTTCCACCAAAAATTCATCTGGTGTTTGGACAGATTCTTTGCTACTTTCTTGGGGATAAGGTAGGATGATAGGTAGTAAATGGGAAGTGAAGCAAGAGAGGATTTGATAAGGACAGTTCTCCCAGCATGTGTTAAACACTTCCTACGCCAACCTTGCAGTTTTGAGGAGCTTGAGGAAAGGATATTGGAAAATGTAGTAACTCTGTTTTTGGACTGAAGTAGTAGATGGCCAAGGTATTTATCAGTATTTTGCATAGACTGAACTCCCAATAGATGAGTGTATAACACTCTCATGATAGGATCTGTTTTCTTGGAGAGAAATATGGAGGATTTTTCGAAATTTATACTTTGGCCTGA
>JANAVB010040817.1:17090653-17125653 GCA_029216955.1 Iris pallida | reverse complement strand
GGCCTCCACTTGGATGCCCCTTTGATCGTTAATGATGTTCCTGGTTTTGTCGGCTATCTGATGGAGAGTAAGTTTCTGTCTGCGACCATTGACGCAGGCATAGAAGTACCTCAAGTTTTTGTCCCCCTTGCTGTCCCATTTAAGCCTCGCTTTCTGGTTCCAAAAATTTGTCTCAACTTTTAGCCAGAATTTGAGGATAGCTTTGGTGAGGTTAAGGGCATTCCTGGCAGCTGGCGATCTGTCGGCCACGAACCTGACTTCGGCACGAGTGACGTCATCCTCAGCCTCACGAATGGCCTAAAAATGTCCCCATATGCCTGCTTGCTCCAGACCGATAGGGCTTTCCTTGTGGCCTTGAGCTTGTTGGCTACCCGAGTGAGAGGTTCGATGGAGTCTGCGCTGTCCCAAGCTTCCGTAACGATGCCCTTGAATTGGGGGTGCTCGCTCCAGAAGTCCAGGAAGCGGAAGCTCTTTTTGGTCTGGCCGGATATGCTAGTAATTCCAACTAGCAGGGGGGCATGGTCGGATTCTGTGACATTGAGGTGAGAAAGCTTAGAGGTGGTCCCCATTCCGTGCCCGTGGGCGTTCGTGAGGGCCCTGACAAGGCAGAAGTATTATCGGCGGTCGTCTTCCTGCATGTTGCACTAGGTGAAGGCATTGCCGGTGAACGGAAGGGGGAAGAGGTGGGTGTTAAAGATGAAGTTGTTGAAATCTTGCATGGCCGAATGTGGGGGAGGGCGGCCGCCAGTCTTCTCTTTTCTGCATGTGATAGTGTTAAAGTCCCCAATGCAAAGCCAAGGAAGGTTAATATGGTGAAGGTGGATGTCCAGGAGGTCGTTCCAGAGATGTTTGCGATCAGCGATGTCACAGCTACCATGAACCGCAGACAGGATAGCGCGCTTGGGGATCAAAAGGTGTTCCATCCAGCAAGAGAAGGCCTGCTTGGAGTCCCGAATGACTTCGATCTTGATGTCCTTCGAGCAGAGGATCCAAATGTCGTGTCTGTCGGCAATGGCCGGAGAAAAGCCTAACTGCAGCCGAATGGATTTGAGTTTCTTGTAGGGGATTTTGGGTTCAAGGATGATCAAGATGTCAATCTTGTGGGTCTTTTTAGGCTAGTTATTCTCCTCTTGGTAGGTTTGTTCGCCAGACCATGGACATTCCAGGAGAGGATGTTCAACATTAATGGAGCTGGAGGGGTTGGTTGGTCACTTGGCTGCGGACCTGGTGTGGATGGTCGGGGACTCTGCGGCTCTTTTCTTTTCTTATTTCCTGGTTGTGGTGGTAGCCTCTTCCGTCTTCGAGGTGGATGTGCCGAGGATGGAATCCTCGGGAGGGTTGAGGAGGGTGTCTTCAGAGGGTTCGACCAATTCTCCTGTGAAATCCAGGTCGGGTTCCTCAGGAGGGATGAGAAGGGTGTCGTCGGTGTTGCCAATCTGGTCTCCTTCCAACTAGAGGAGGAATCCAACGGCGAGTACCTGTAGTCCTCTAAGGACCTGCTCTGGCCCTAGAGAGCATGGGCATCTTCGACGGCGACTCCATGGGAGGGATGAACAGTGGCGTGGTGGTCTGTGGCATGTCAAAGTTCTAGGAGAGTTTCCTCTACGGCCTCCGGGTGGGGGTCGCTGATGTTCTCAGAGTCCGGCCCGGGGGCCACGAAAGAGTCTTCTAGAAAAGCGATCTCCTAGGAGGGGTCGGTCGCTTCTGAGTTGAGGGCGTTAAACTGGTTGGAAAGGGGTAGTATTGGTGGGTGGTAGGGGACTACCGCTTTGTCCGGGGAGACGCCTTTGCCTGGTTTACCTTCGCTGGAGTGAAATCTGGTATGGGAGTTCGATAGTGAAAGCATGGGGGATTGGGCAATCGGTTGATACTTACCCCCATTGGGGTGGGATTCTTTCCGCGCAGGTTTCTTCTTGAGCTCTGGATGAAGACGAAAACAATGCTTTGAGAGGTGACCGCGCAAATGGCAGTATGAGCAGAAAATAGTATGATTATCGTAGACGATTTGCTGGGTGTGAGTCTGGTTGCCTAGTTTAATGACAATATGATTGGGGTCTCGGAGGTGAGGTCGAGTTCCACACATATCTTGGCATAGTGATCTTTGGTCAGGTTGTTGGTTTCTGCAGCAGTGGCCACATATGTCCCAAATGAGTTGGCTATATGCCTAAGAGCCACTGGAACAAAACAAATGAGGGGAAGGTTGGGAAAGGTCATCCATGCAGCAACCGTCGCTGAGTCTTTCTTAGTGTTAAAGCTCGCTGACCACTTGATAATCTTCATTTAGTGGGAGTTAACCCTACTGGTTCCTTTGGAGCACATGGTCCTGTGGTCAAAAATCGAAGGAGAGATGGAGCAGAATATGCCTAGGGTCAAGGGGTGCCACCCTGTATTCTGCAGAGAGCCGCCAACTGGCAATAACCTCCTGAACCCGGAAGAGTATAGGACAGCCTGAGGAGAATTTGAGAACGAAGGAGTGGGGGAAGGAGGTGGCCAGGAAGGTCAGTTCCTGGTCAGTGAAGGGTATAGTAGGCACGGGAGATGCCAGAGAATACTCAACATCGGGGAGGGGGACGTCAGGGAACATGAGACCATGCTTGGACGCCCTGTCCGGACGAAGCTTGTCGGTGAAGGAAGGCATCGGAGTACCCGACAAAGGATGGGGGCCCTGGGCCATGCAGGGAGCGGGCCTTAGGGAGGAGGGGGAGGGCAGAGCTACTACCGGCCGGGGGACAAGCTCCAAGCGGGGGATTTAAGAGATGAGGTCGTCAGGAAGAGTACGACCAGTGGGGGAGAGGGGAGATGTCACTGAGGGGGCGCCTAAGGGGCCTGACATGCCATGGAGGGACACGACACGGCCGCTGAGAGCGAGCAAGGTTGGGGGGAGGATCGAACGAGGCTGGAAAGCAGCAAGGCCGGGAGAGGCTTTGTGATGGGCGCTGGTACCTCTCACAACAGACTTCAAAAAAGATGGAGGAGTTTGAACAGGGGAGGGAGGGAGGAGGGATAAGGTGGGCGGAGGAAGGGGGTGGGGAGGGGGCAGCAGCAAGCAGTAACACAATCACGAGCGCCAGCTGCCTGAGGAGATGCGCCCCCAATGAAGTCGAAGAAATATGCGCCCACAGGGGTAGGGCTGCCGTATGCGCCTAAAGTGGATGGACGGCCATATGCGCCCAGAGAGGGATCGATGCAGAATACGCCAACAGGGGACGGGGCGCCATATGTGCCCGCAGTGGCTGGAGAGGGGCCGGCATATGCGCCCACAGAGAAAGGGCGATCATATACGCCCACAAGAAGAAGGGCGCATAGCTGCGCGTCCCCTAGCCTTGAGAATATACCGCAAGGAGGAGAGCCATGGGCGCGAAGACCAGCTCGGGAAGCGAGAATCCCGAAAGAAGTGGGAAGTTTAAAATTTGAATTTGAATGTTAGAACTTCCCCTCGAACTCAATTCTCGAGGTAGGCAGAGAGGAGATCAGGCTGGATGCTGCAGCCACCCCCGGAGAGGAGGAGGCGGCGGAGGGGGGAAGCCGCCCGACGCTCCAGAGCAAGTCAGAAACATACTTCACCCCGGCTAGATCGACGAGGGAAGAAGCAGAGGGCACGGAGGGATCCTAGTGGGGGTGAGCCGCGTCCACTGAGGGGGAGGTCGACCGGGGGAGATATAAGGGCACGGAGATGACGAGGTAAGGAGGAGGAACCTGGCGAGCTGAGGAGGAAGGCGGTCGGGGAACGGGGGGGTGGGGCATGGGCTACGTGCCGATGACTACAAGAAGGTCGGGAGGTGGTTCACTTGGCCGGACCCGGTGGAGGGCCGCCATGCGAGGAGGGAAAAGGGAGGATTAGGGGCGGGCGTCCGCCGGCCTAGGCAGGACCGGAGGGAGTTCCCTCGCCCGCGAGAGAGCGGAGTGCTGGGGAGCTCATGGAGACACAAACACACACAAACACACACATATATATATTTTTTCCTTCATGCCCCCATCACCCCCTCGCGACCCCACCCTCGCGCTCCCTCCTCTCCCGGCTTCACCCAGCATCTCCCCGGCTCCTCCATGCCCCCATCACCCCCCTCCCCCCCGTGACGTCGCCCGATGGTCGCCGGTCGTCTGATGCACACCCCTGTCCACACTGTACAGCGCTCGGCCCTCTTCGTCCTTCAGCCGCAGGCGGAGACGACGCTTCCGCCATCCATAGCTTCCCCGGCCGAGGCCTCCGTGGTAACCCCCCTCCCTCTGGGTCCTTCCCTTTCATTCTCGGTGCTCCCCCTCCCTTGAGTGGACGGAACAGCAGCTTGCCCTTCTTGGGCACTAGTGGGTCCGGTCACACCCGTCCTCCGTCCCTCGGTCAACGTCGACGCCCGTCCGCCCCTATCCTCCCCCGACGAAGGTCGCCACGCTTGAAGACCTGCCCCCTCCTTCCAGCATCTTTGGGTCGCCCCCCCTCGTTTGACCCGAGCATGGCTTTCACCCTCCAACTTCCAATCCCTTCCTCCGAAGAAGCGGTTGGCGCCGGCGGCCCACCTGCCTCACCCTGTCTTGGACTGCGCACTGCTGCCATGCCCGATAGAGGTCTTTTCAGCCAACTCCCCTCTCCTCTCGGGCGACGAGCCGTCCCACGTGCCTGGCGCAGGCCTCGAAGACCAACTGCCCTTTGACCGTACCAGTCCCCGAGGAGTCCGTCCCATCTTCCCCCCCTCGGGCGTCGAACAGATAAGCCCTGGCGTAACCCAACCCTTTGTGCCAAGTTCTACGGTCCTTACAATAGGACGCCGGCTGGCCTCCAATCGGCACTTCCCGTGGTTTGTGCCACTAATACCTCCTCGAGCGGCGCACAAAGAAGCTCTGGCGCAACCAGTCCCCTTGTGGCTGGGTCTCTTAATTTGCTTTGTAGTGTGCCAGCTGTCCCCTCGCCGGCACTAGCCTCGAGCTGCGTGCTACCGCCACGCCCGATAGGGGCCACTTCAGCCTACTCCCCTCTCCCCTCGGGTGGCACGCCGTTCCACAAGTATAGCGTAAAGCTCGAGGACCTA
Organism: Iris pallida; assembly: GCA_029216955.1. Taxonomy (NCBI): domain Eukaryota; kingdom Viridiplantae; phylum Streptophyta; class Magnoliopsida; order Asparagales; family Iridaceae; genus Iris; species Iris pallida. The sequence goes on along the minus strand of JANAVB010040817.1, from coordinate 17,120,629 downwards.
CTGTCCTTTGATCACCCCAGTCCCCGAAAAGCCTGTCCCCTTTGCCCCCCCCGGGCGTCGAGCAGAGCTGTCCCGGCACAACCCACCCAATCATGCTTGGTCCCTACGGGCTTCATTGCATGATGCCAGCTGGCCACCAACTGGCGCACCCTGTGAGTTGTGCCACAAACCAATCATCGGGCAGCGAGCAGAGATGTTCTGGCGCAACCAGTTCCCTTGCGTCGGGGTCTCTCGGCCTGCTTTGCAGTGCGCCAACTGTTAACTCATCGGCGCTTACCTCGGCTTGCTCCCCTTGTCCCCGTCTTGGCGAGGCGGGGCACCTCATGGCAGGACACCCCCTTTTTTTTTTCGGGCGCACAAGACTCCCCATGGCGCAACCAGCGTCCGGAGCGGATTCTTCTCGTCCTTCGGCGCATGCGTTGGCTTGCGCCCCCACTCTCCTGAGCCATCCTATGGTGCAACCAGTGCCCGGTGCTGCTTATTCGCGCTCTTTGGCACACGCGACGCATCGTACCCCCCTTTAGCGCAACCCGCGCCAGGCGTTGGCCCTTGCCCCTCGGCGCCCGCGATGAATTGTGCCAACCTTGTTGGACAGGTGCTTCCTCAAGAGATCCTGCTACCCCCGACAATATCTACTACTCTCTTCGGACTTGTTGGCGATATCCTCCTCAGCGCCCCCCAGCGCTTGGTGCCCACTCACATTCCCCCTTCCCAGACACACACCTTTTGACGCTGGCTCTGCCCCGGCTACGTCCATCCCCCCTCAGACGCCAACTTCGGTTGGAGTTACGCTTGTGGGCCTACAGCCCGCAATTACCTCCTTGGCGGCACCTCCGTCTGTGCTCCCCGTCGGTCACCCTCCTTTCGCTGTGCCCGGACACTCCTCCTCATCGGACTATCACAGTTCCGTGGTCCCCCCCGGAGACACCACTCACCCAGCCATCCCCAGCGCGGTGGTCCCCCCTCGTGCCCCATCATACGCTGAGGCCCTCCGTCCAGATCGTGGAAAAAACTTACCCCCTCCGGCAGTTGAGATTCTGCTTCCGGACGTTGTATTCTCAACATCTCTCGATGGTTATCCCATCAGTGTCCCCTTCGCTGCGTTAGAAATCTCCTCCCTATCCACCTCCTTCGCAAGGACGTTCATCCTCAAAGTTGGATCCGGATGCCCGAAAATCATCATAGTCAAGGAAGCTGTCACCAAATGGGGCCTATCCGCAGCCTACCGGGTCGCCCTACTCGATCCCAAGCACATGTTCCTCCACCTGTCATCCGAACCGCACTACTCATTAATCTGGACAAAGGGCACTTCTATAATCAGCACTCAGACCGTCAAAATTGTCAAATGGTCTTCTAACTTCAACCCTAAAGTTGATTCGACTATCATATCCACATGGATCACCCTCCCAAACCTTTTCCTAGTTTGTTTCCCCACAGCGGCCCTCAAATGGATAGCCAGTTCCTTTGGGACCCTGGTAGCTATTGCAGAAGAAACCCGCAACCTCTCCAAATGCAACTATGCAAAGATATGTGTAGAGTTAGACCTCGTGAATGACCCACCCAAACTCATAGAGATCGAGCTCGAAAATCAAACACGTCGCCAACCGCTGGTTTATGACAACAACATCATCTTTTGTAAATACTGCCAGATGAGCGGTCATTCCATGTAGCACTGCTTCCGTGCCCACCCGAGCTAAAAAAGACTAGCCCGCGCAACCCGCGTGCGACTGCCCCTCATCGCGCCCCGGACACGATCAATCAGACTTTGCCTCCCAATCCTCCCCTTCAGATTGACGGTCCTACTATACTACCCAGCTCCCGTCCGACCGTCATGACCAACTCCGCTATCGTCCCATTCAATCCCCCCGCTATCTCACTCAACAACTCTTTTGAACTTCTCACAACCATCACTCCCGACAGTGATCCCGACATCGCTGGTGAGCCCTCCTCGTCCGTCCCGGGCGGAGACGCCCAACCGATTTCCTCCAAACCCAGCTGCTATATCGAGCGACACAACCCCCCTCACACACATCACCCAGGCATCGACATGGTCCCCATCGAGCCACCCTCCATCTCAACCCATAACTTATCTATCATTATCCTCCCCCTCCAGTGGACTCTATCCCTCCCCCTCTGACCAACTGCCGCCCTCATCAGCCAGGAGAGATTCAGACGGAGAGCCTCTCTAAGCAGTATTCTGAACCCCGGCTCCCCGACTCTCACACAACAAACCTCACATCCGAGCCAACCATCCCCTCGACAGATGCTGGGTCCTCTCGGCACCCTCCCCCTCACAAAGCATACATTCAACCTAGCTTCAACCCTACTTTAATCGGCAGGTTCTCGAAAGCCATGGAAGCGGGTTTTCTGGACCGCGACAACCCCTTAAGCACCCTGGAAGAATATGAAAATGATTCGACCACCTCCCTAACAGATGTCAATGGCTGCAGCAAACCCGGCCGGACTAGCAATGCCATCGGAGTCAACGGGTCCAACATCACACCCACCAAAAAAACCTCCTCAAAGAAGAAGAAAAATAAACAAAAACAGCAGACGACGATGACAACCAGGTGCGTCATGAAGCTTCATCACCTCCCTCTCACTACCACATCAAATGCTTAACATCATCTCCTGGAACGTGAGAGGGCTTGGTAACAAACCGACGCTGAATAGAATCCTCAGCCTCAAGAAAACTAATCACATAGACCTATTAATCATTATAGAACCTAAAATACCCCAAAGAAGAATCAAAGCCATTCAACTCAAACTCGGATTCCCTTATGCCATCATAGGATGTAATGACATCTAGATTTTTTTTGCGCCATAATTCAAATTTGGCACCATAAAAGATTCACCTCATGCCCTATCTTGTTGGGTAGAACATCCGGACCTCAAGTCCCGCTCCATCCTTTCCGTCGTTCACGGCAGTTGTGACATCCCCGAGCGTAGATCGCTTTAGAAAGACCTGCTGGAAGCTGCCTTACCCCACCAAGGTCTCCCGTGGCTCTGCATCGGAGATTTCAACACGATGTCCTGCAGAGAGGAGAAATCAGGTGGTCGCACGCCCCCCCTAGTCAGTGATGGACGATTTCAACAACTTCATCTTCTACAGAAACTTAACCCCCATCCCATTCCACGGCAGTATATTCACCTGGTACAACATGCAGGAAGGTCATCGGCGAAGGTACTCCCGTTTAGATCGGGCGATGATTAACGGTTGGTCTAACTTGGACCTGATCACAAACCTCTCCCATCTGAACTCCACAGAATCGGATCACTCCCCCTCCTCATCACGATCGACAACAACCACTCCAACACAATAAAAGTATTCCGTTTTCTCGACTTCTGGCATCATCATCCCCAATTCCAGAACATCGTAGCCTCCGCTTGGAACTCCATTTTGGAACTTGACCCCCTGGTCCTGATGGCGGCCAAACTGAAAGCCACTCGAACGGCATTAACGTCTTGGAGCAAAAAGGCTTTTGGAGACATATTCCAGGCTATTAAAGTGGCGGAGGACGACGTCACCCGCGTTGAGGCCTCATTTGCTATCGACAGATCTCCGGAAGCCCGTGTCTCGCTTAACCTCGCCAGAGCTATTCTTAAATCCAGGCTGAAAGTGGAAACATAATTCTGGAGGCAAAAAGCCAGATTGACCTGGGACACTGATGGTGACCGAAACACCAGGTTCTTTTACGCGTCTGTCAAAGGTCGCAGAAACAAATTAAAATTATACCGGATATACGACGACAATGGCTCCCTCGTGGATGACCAGGATGGTTTACTGGCAGCGGCGGAGAACTTCTACTCCAACCTTTTCACTAAAGAGCCTGTCGTTAAAGACGTCGCGCTCCAGTCCGAAATCCCATCCCTCATCAGCGACAGCAAGAATGAGACCTTGTCGGCTACTCCTTCGAAGGAGGAGGTCAAGGTGGCTACCTGGTCTATAAACGAACACAGTGCTCCGGGGCCTGATGGATTCAACGGAGTCTTTTTCAGAGCTTGCTAGAACATCTTAAAAACCGACTTATTGGAGGCCACTATAGCCTTTTTCCAAGGGACGAGATATCCCAATTCCATTTCTTACGCCAACATCATCCTCATCCCCAAGAAAGACAACCCAGAAAATATCAAAGATCGTTGCCAACCGGATGTCCAATCTCCTTTCCAAGATCATCTCCGAAGAGCAAAACGGGTTCGTTAAAGGCTGTAACATCACAGACAACATACTCCTCGCTCAAGAGATGATCATATGTATGAAATTCCCATCCAGAGGAGGGAATGTTGCCATCGAACTGGACATAGAGAAGGCATATGACCGCCTGGACTGGCAATTCATGATCTGGGTATTCAGGGCTTTCGGCTTCTCCGAATCCTGGATTGATATTATTTTTAGATCTATCAACAACGCATGGTTCTCCACCGTCATCAATGGACATACAGCAAGGTTCTTCCGATCAACTCGCGGGGTTAGACAGGAGGACCCCCTCTCTTCCACCATTTTTATTATTGCGGTAGAAGCTCTCAGAAGAAGCCTCAATAGCATGTCCAGAATGGCCGGTTTCTACCACTTCTACACCACTACTGGCTGTCCACTTATCACTCACCTAGCGTACGCAGACGACATCCTTATTTTCTTCTCTGGAGACATCGGATCGATCGAGGTGGTTCTTAATACGATCGCTAGATACACCAGATGCTCCGAAAAGCGTGTCAATAACAATAAGAGCGTCATTTACACCCACCACAAAGCTGACAGAACCCGCTCCGCTCTTCTCTCCAACATAACCTCGTTCGGCATGACCTACCCGCCTTTTCTCTATTTAGGTTGCCCGCTGGTGTACGATAAGTCTAACTCGGGTATATACAACCACCTTGTAGACAAGATCCATAAACTCATCGTGGGATGGCACAACGCAACATTATCACCAGGGGGCAAGATGATCCTTATCAAACACGTCCTTTCGTCCATCCTGTTGTACACCCTGGCCGTCAGCTCCCACCCAAGAAGGTCCTCCACTCTCTAGAATCCCTCTTCACCAAGTTCTTATGGGGTTACTACGACGGCAAGGACAAAAATCACTGGGCCAGTTGGGATACCAAGGCCAAACCTACCGAAGAAGGAGGTCTGGGATTCAGCAGACTTGTCCACATCGTGGATGCCTGCTCCATGAAGCTGTGGTGGAAATTGTGCACGGAGAGCCCGTTATGGACGAGGTTCATGAGAGCAAGATACTCCAGATTCTTCCATCTGTCGGAGGCGGTGACTAACAACAGATCTTCAGCATCGTGGAGCCGCATAAGTAGGGGTCACAACCTCGCAGAACCTTTAATACGTCTTCAGTTGGGCGACGGGCGATCATCGGCCTGTAAGGAACGATCGTTAGGAGCGGACACCATCCAGCCTAACGTTCGAACCCCACAGGGTACAAAATTAGGGAATTATGGGAGGCCGATTCCGGATGGAATTGGGGGAGGGTCAGAGATTGGCTTGGTCAAACGGCGGCCGTCGGTCTTCTTGCAGCCAACCTGCGGATAACAGACATAACCGACACGTGGAGATGGACCCCTAACCCGTATGGAACTTTTACGCTGGCTTCCACCAGAATTGTGGCCCGAGGCGGCGGCATGCCGAATACCATATGTGCCAAGTTTTGCCAGTCTTGTATACCCACCAAATAGTCCATCCTTATCTGGCACGTGCTATGTCGGAAGCTACCGACGGACGACTACATCAAATCTATCGGATTTAGCCTCGCATCCAGATGCCACTGTTGCGTTGAGCACACTTCAAAATTGGCAGAGCACGTCCTTCTTTCCAGTGAGTTGGTGACCTAGATTTGGTTCAATCTTCACAACAAACTTAGTCTTGTCCCCCCGACAGGGAGCTTCCACGATCTCCTGGCCAGCTGGAGCTGCTCCTACGGACATCAGATCAACGTAGCCGCTGGTATTTGGGTCTTATGGAAGAACAAGAACAAATTCAGATATGAGGGCCACCAACTCCCACCTCCACAATTGTTCAGAGAGGTTATCAGACAAATTCTCAAAGCTAGGAGACGCTGCTCTCACACCTCCAACACTTTTTGGGAGGCCCTTGCTTAGGCCATTTTTCGGGTTCCTCGTACCTCCCCTTTCGGCTGTCATTGACACACGATTCCATTTTGTGCGCATCTCGCGTTGTTTGTTTTCTTTTCCTCTTGTCACGATTAGTGCGCTTACTTGTATAGGCTTCGGCATTTTGCACATATTACTTCAATAAAGTTTTGGTTTTTCAATATATATATATATATATATATATATATATATATATATATATATATATATATATCCTTTTAAACTCAAATCCATCCAACTCCAGCTTGGTTTACCGAAAGCCATTGTAGGGTGCCACGACATCTGGATCCTCTTCTCGGACGATTGCATCTTCGGTACCGTCCTAGATCACGACCAAGTTCTCTCTTGCTGGGTGGAACACTCGTCCCTCCCTTTCCGAAGCCTTATCTCAGCAGTGCACGGCAGCTGTGACTATGTCAAACGCAAGCAGATGTGGAACATCCTCTTAGATACCCGCAGCTCCTTCAACACCCTCCCATGGCTCTGCCTTGGGGATTTTAATTCGATCATGAGCCCCGAGGATAAATCGGGAGGTTGCCCTCCTTACCAACCGGCCATGAACGACTTCAACTCCTTCATATTCCAGGCTAACCTTCACCCCCTCCCCTACTCCGGTAACTCCTTCACCTACTACAACATGTGTAAACCTCCTAAATTTCTACTTAATTTTTTTTTATATAAATTGAGTATTTCAAATTTTCAATTGGTATTTGTACGTCGCATAGTCGTATTATACGTCGCATATGAACTCAATATTTTATATGCCTCATCGAGTGCGAATATGTGCGAGGTACATATTTTTGTAAAAAAATTTTATTTTAGAAGCTTGAATTTTCAAATAATAAATAATAAATATTTATTTTTGATTACTTAAAGTTGTAAAATGTGTCGCATTTAGAATTTTCAAAACTTTATTTTACATCATGGAAGTTATATAAATAGTAATTTAAAAACGAGGTTTATGCAAATGTTTATTTTATACAAGACATATAAATTTAATCCATTTTTGAATTTATTGATATTAATATTTTATTATTCAAAAAGATATTTAAAAATATTTATTATTTTCGAAATTATTATTATTGGTATTTTGGAAAATATATTTGAAAATTTTTGTGGCCATTTTAAAATCTTGATTTTATTTTATGGTTTTAATTTAAAAAGTTTAAAAGTAGAATTTATATTATATTTGAGTTTAGATGATCTAGATTTAAATTGGCATTTAATTTAAATTTAGATTTGATTTATTTGAATTAATATGATATTATCTATAGAGGATTTTAAATCCTCCAATCCCTATCCAACTGGGAATTTCCACATCCTATAAATAGGCAGGTACTCCTCCATAATTTTCAACCATAATTTCTACCCCATTGTGCATCGTGTCCGTGCCCCCCATTCACTACAATCCCCACCAATACAAATACACTATTAATCGGGGCCGACAAATTCGGACCTCCATCCCCGTCCTGTCAAACACCCTCGATACGACGTAACCTATCCCCTACTCTCTGTCGTTTCTGCTGTCGATACCGATCCCGGCACCCGAACTCGGTCCGCCGTCTCCGACCAAAACCCCAATCTTCCTGACCTCGGCTCACGCCCGACCCACCAAAAGCTCCCCTGCCAAAACCCGAACACTCTTCGACTACTCCATCACGACCACCACCACCCCGACCTCTGTCCATCAATCTTTCTGACCTCTAGTTGCCACTCACGTTCTCAGCCGGTGGCGCCAGCCTCACCGACGAAGTCTGCACCCCCGCTTCATCTCCGTCGGACCACCTTCTCCGGTCGGCCGCGTCTGAGCGCGCTACCGCAGCTACACAGCGCTGATCTCGGCCGAGCCACCCAAGCCAGCGACGAACATCATCTACGCACCGCCGCGGGTTGGCCGTCGAGTTCTCGAGCCGCGCGCGCCCCTCCGCACGCTGGCAGCCACCGTCTCTCCCCGGATGGCCGCGCCTCCGGTATTCCCCTTCCTCCATGACCGCCTTTCCTCCCGTGGACTATCGACCTCCCTCTGTCGAACACCTCCACCGCCGGACTCGACGCCCAGCCGCCTCGCATGTCCCCGCGAGCGCGTCCGCCGAGAATCAGCGCAGCCACCCTCCGGCGTCTCCGCGAGCCGCCCTCTCCTTTCCGAGACGCCGTCGTCGCGTTTCCGCCGAACGACCTGCTCCGACCACACGTCGCCGACGCTGTTTCTCTTCCCGCACTCTCTCTCTCTGTAAGTACAAAAACCCCTTTTTCTCTTCCTCTCTCTCTCTCTCTCTCTCTCTCTCTCTTTCCCCTTTTATTGCTATTAAACCTCACTTTCGACCAACAGTGTCCTTTTTACTTTTTATTTTATTATTTTATCTTTATTTTTATTTAACTATATTCATGGGTAATATTATTTGTTTAAATTAGTATAATAATATGCTACTCTTAAACCACATAATTTTTTTATATATATGTATAATTATACATATGGTTAGTATGTATTAAATAATGGTTATTGTTTAGATATTTTTTTATTATTATCTATTAGAAAAAATTTCTTGTGAAAATATATAATATCAAGACTTGAGCCATATATCTATTTTTCAATGAAGTTAGAAACCTAAACCTATTAGTGTAGTATTTTCATCTAATTTCAAAACTGATTTTTGAATTTTCAACTATTTATCTAAAAAAAAATTTTAGGAATAATTATCTACAAATATTTTGATCAATAAGATATAGTTTTTTTGTTGTTGTTATTATAAATAAGACATAAATATCTTCTAAGCAAAACATAATCTAGTTTTGAAATAGTATAAATATCTTCTTCTCAAACACTCACTATCTACCTATCTTGATCATGACTGATTATATTCCTATTTTCTCGTGACTTCAAACCCCTACATACTGGCCTTGGCAATTGGACAGAACATGACTTGTTGAATCATTGCACCACTCCAGGCAGCACCACCAGGCAAGACACCTTGCCTTTACTGTTTAATTTCTTGCTCAATATCATGCATGCTTTTTCTTTATGTTGTTCTTTCAAAACTATATATAGATGCAAATTATTATACTTTATGCAATTGGCTTAGACTTAAGGGACCACCGTATGTTTAGTGCATCTCATAAACTGTCACGTTGTGCCACGGATTGTGTGCGAGTTGTGAGTCGCATATAGATACGGACTTGCGTGCTGACTGATCATTGGTGCGTACAGGCCGTGCGTTAGGATATAACTGCCAATAGATTGTGTAGATGACTTGGCAGTTATTAAGGATTAAACAGTATCGTGGAGTCGACACATGTATAGTATCATTGGGGGGAGGGGACAGTTATTAGCGTAGGGGCTACATTTATTTTTACACACATTTTGGGCCGAGGGTGACTCTTATGAGCACTACCTTCTGCCCAAGGCCGATAGGGTCTCGTATGAACACTACATGACGGCCACTCTTTATTACTTGCTTGCGTGAATCCGTTACAGCCCCTGCGTAGAACGTTGTCCTCACAGTGCATATCACATAGAATGGTTAGGAACCTTTACTCATGCATACTTTTCTGTCGAGCTTTATTATTCAGTTTATTGGCATGATATTATGTGTCTTGTTACGTCCCTCTGAGGACCTGGTGATCTCTCTAGGTGTGTGTTTTCGTGATTCTTGCAGGTGCTCTAGCTAAGGCCATTCCTTCCTTCGTGATGATTGCTCTTGGACTCGTTACTTGCTCTCGCTTGCTCAATTCTTTCCTTATATATTTTTCCATATTTAATTTAGTTGGTAGTGGATTTGTCTCCGCCCAACTATTATGTACATGACAAACTCAAAGTTGCTTTTATATCATTATTTATCTTCGTGGATGAGATTTGTGTCTTGGCTTTCTACATTTACAGCTTATGTATACATATGAGTCGTATATTTACTCGTATGTATACAGCTGGCATGATACGTATCTAGTCTCAAGTATTTAAGACTGAGGCGTTACATATTTTTGTGGTGGCCCATGCAGGTCAAGTTGTCGTTTCGGTTACATAACTGTACCGAACGGGCCTGCAATATAGGATTAGAGTCTAGAATCTCATCCACCTACTTGACATCCTTTCTTGACTTCAAATTTTAAACTCTCGTTCGCCCTCCTTGATTTGTATCTTGCTTGACTCCTTCTACCGTACATTCTTAGTTTTGTGCTTAGTGACAACTAGGAAGATGACTACACTCGTATATGCTCATAGGTCTAACACATGGCTGGAAGGATTACCTTCACAATTAGTATGCATTGAGGTCTTATTTGTGTTTCCTAGAAATTTGATCTTATGGATTAGTAAATTCTAAGTTGGGTAGTAGAGATGGATGCTATTTGGATACTACTAAAGGATTGATAATTGAGAAAACAACATGTTGACTTTGGTAAGATAGTTACGAGTTAAGAAATAGCTTAAGATTTTTAAATTTAGTGGTACGATTTACAAGTTTATTTAAATTTTGAGTTTGAAGGATGATAGTAAAATTTTGGTTTAAAATATTTTGGAAGATACGAAATCAATTGAAGGAAATTTTTTAAAATTTATATTTAATGATTTTTGATAAGATTATATTGAGTTTAAAAATTGGATTGATAAAACTTTGTGAACAAGTTATTGTTGTTAGGGAGGTATTCATGAAGAGACCGAAAGATTTTATAAGATGGAGCAAACAAAATTTTATTGTGAAGATTTTACAAATACTTATGATATATGGGATTATGGAGAAAAAAAGGACTTTTGAAGAATTTAGAGTAGTTATGACTTGCTCGAAGTTTAGATATAAATTTTGGAAGATATAGAGTCAATTCGAAGAATTATTTTAAATGCTAAATTTTTGTTTGAATCCCGATTGATAAGTGTATTTAAAACTTGAGCTTACGTTTTGGGTTGATTGTAATATACTAAGAGTTATCTCGAGATTATTTGAGAAATTTTAAATTTTTTGTTATGATTTTATGGAAGTTAAAAAAAAAGAAGGTTGACGACTGATAGAATTATTGAGTTTTATTACAAGTTTGATATGATGAAAAGTTATTTTTAAAGGAATTTACATTTTAAGTTATGATTATGTTGGACGATTTACAATGAATAGAAATTATGGTAGATTATATTCTGAGGATTTTTGTGAAGGCTCGAGTTCAAGAAGTTAGAATTAAATGGTAGTCCACCAAGATAATCCTAATAAGTTAGAAGGATTCAACTTTAATTGCCATAACCCTATGACCAGGATAGTAGTGTATACACAAGTGTTGTTAGTCATCTCCAAGATCATGTGGTTATATTTCAATCTTGACTCACTCGATATTCCCTCAAATCTAGATTTTATCGTAACTTTCTAACCATTTGGAACTTGAGAAATAATTAGATTGTTCCTTGATCATACCCCATCAAGTGGCTATCATATCTCTAGAAACGGTATTCCTAACTTATTTTACCTTGATCTACTAAGATATGAATTATCTTTATCTCATGCTTTAGCTTGGTCATTTATTTTGTGCGTTATTCATTACCTCATGAACTCCCACTTTCTATTTTTAAATTTTTTTATGTCCTTTACCGTGACTTGGATAATTGGAACACAATACTAGACTTTTCCATCCAACAAATTTCATATGCAAGATCTGGACGAAACCACCTTCATGTAGGTGTATCATGTCCCACTAAAACACGTCTCCTTGTACTCTATTTTCTTGATATGACTTTTTGGTCAAAATGGCCAAACTATAACCTCCACCATAATACCAAAATACTTCCCGACTTCAATTAAGAGATCCAACCTTGACTCAATCCTTTAACCCGATATGTGAATATGTTCTACTAAAACCTTTAATGCTAACCTTGTGCTTTACCTTGATTGCCTGATCCATTGACCCATTTACACCACTAGTTTAACTCATGTAAGTTGGGTAGAATATCTCACTACCAAACAAACATTTTCCTGGTGAACCATATAGATGAGTTCATTTATACTACTAATTTGAGGATCGTGGACTAATTAATTTCCTTCATCATCCACTGCTTATATTTTGACTATCTTATGTTACTATTATAGTCTAGTTTTGCAAGCTTACTCTCTATCGAGCTTGTTCATGACATATGTTAATTATGGGCGCCCACTAATACATTGTCTAAATCAGAACCGACGTATTATGGTCTGATCAACCATAGTGCACTTGGTTTGCTTTTCATATATCATAGTACGTGGATGGAGACATAGTTAAACTTGCCCCTAGAGTTTCCTCCGCGATTACCTTGAAAATTCTCTTGGAATTATACAACCGCCTTTGAATCACATATTGGCATTAGAAAATATCTCCTTTGGACTCTTGTTGGCTTTCGTCTTTTAACTATTCCAGACAAAGCTTGTGATTGATAGATAGACCAAACCATTCTCCTATGACCATGATATTCGTATATATTTGGGGATAGTTAACCACTGACCAACCAATATGACTATACCCGTCTTGAGCAACTTGTCTTTTTTCTCGACCCTAGAATCAACTTTCATGACCTTTTTGAAATTTGAAGATGATTCAACTCTAAACCTAGACGACCCTATATCTTATATCATGACCCCTAATCACTTGAATAATTCCTATCATTCTTTCACTCGTGCCGTCAACTTAGACACTTACCATACAATCTTCTTCGAAGTGCCCTATTCCCCAAGTCCCCAAAATATTCACTTAAGCTACTTCCATCGTACTACCATGATTTTTTTACCTTGACTAGCAACCCTCATTCAATTCCAAAATCATGAATTATTTCGTCGTTATCGGAAATCACGATATTTTTGCCCAATGATTTGTGTTGCCTTACCCTCGTACCTTCTCACCCCCTTACTTATTCTTAATTTTGAGGACGAAATTCTTGTAAGTTGGGTAGGATGTAAACCCCCTAAATTTCTCTTTTAATTTTTTTTATATAAATTGAGTATTTCAAATTTTCACTTGGTATTTGTACGTCGCATAGTCGTATTATACGTCGCATATGAACTCAATATTTTTATATGCCTCGTCGAGTGCGAATATGTGCGAGGTACATATTTTTGTAAAAATATTTTATTTTAGAAGCTTGAATTTTCAAATAATAAATAATAAATATTTATTTTTGATTACTTAAAGTTGTAAAATGTGTCGCATTTGGAATTTTCAAAACTTTTTTTTACATCATGGAAGTTATATAAATAGTAATTTAAAAACGAGGTTTATGCAAATGTTTATTTTATACAAGACATATAAATTTAATCCATTTTCGAATTTATTGATATTAATATTTTATTATTCAAAAAGATGTTTAAAAATATTTATTATTTTTAAAATTATTATTATTGGTATTTTGGAAAATATATTTGAAAATTTTTGTGGCCATTTTAAAATCTTGATTTGATTTTATGGTTTTAATTTAAAAAGTTTAAAAGTAGAATTTATATTATATTTGAGTTTAGATGATCTAGATTTAAATTGACATTTAATTTAAATTTAGATTTGATTCATTTGAATTAATATGATATTATCTATAGAGGATTTTAAATCCTCCAATACCTATCCAACTGGGAATTTCCACATCCTATAAATAGGCAGGTACTCCTCCATAATTTTCAACCATAATTTCTACTCCATTGTGCATCGTGTCCATGCCGCCCATCCACTACAATCCCCACCAATAAAAATATACTATTAATCGGGGCCGACAAATTCGGACCTCCATCCCCGTCGTGTCAAACACCCTCGACACGACGTAACCTATCCCCTACTCTCTGTCGTTCCCGCTGCCGACATCGATCCCGGCACCCGAACTAGGTCTGCCGTCTCCGACCAAAACCCAAATCTTTCTGACCTCGGCTCACGCCCGACCCACCAAAAGCTCCCCTGCTAAAACCCGAACACTCTTCGACTACTCCATCACGACCACCACCACCCCGACCTCTGTCCATCAACCACAACACCCATCACTTCCCGACCACCACCGCACCCGGATACCATCTCCGCCATCATCGTCCCTACCACCAACAACGAAAAGGGGAAATAGGGGGGAGAGCCTTACCTCATCCGCGCCATGCCGAGCAGGACTGCCCAGCAAGACCCCTCCGCTCCCCGGCAAGATCTCCCCGTGCTTCGCTCCTAGCGCCTCGCCGTCGAGCGTGCATCCTCCGCCCCGTACGCTCGAGTTCCCAGCGGCCTCTAGTTGCCACTCACGTTCTCAGCCGGCGGCGCTAGCCTCGTCGACGAAGTCTGCGCCCCCGCTTCATCTCCGCCGGACCACCTTCTCCGGTCGGCCGCGTCTGAGCGCGCTACCGCAGCTACACGGCGCCGATCTCGGCCGAGCCACCCAGGCCAGCGACGAACATCATCTTCGTACCACCGCGGGTTCGCCGCCGAGCTCCCGAGACGTGCGCGCCCCTCCGCGCGCTGGCAGCCACCGTCTCTTCCCGGATGGCCGCACCTCCGGTTTTCCCCTTCCTTCATGACCGCCTTCCCTCCCGTGGACTGCCGACCTCCCTCCGTCGAACACCTCCACCGTCGGACTCGGTGCCCAGCCGCCTCGCATGTCCCCGCGAGCGCGTCCGCCGAGGATCCGCACAGCCACCCTCCGGCGTCTCCGCGAGCCACCCTCTCCTTCCCGAGACGCCGCCGTCGCGTTCCCGCCGAACGACCTGCTCCGACCACACGTCGCCGACGCCGTTTCTCTTCCCGCACTCTCTCTCTCTCCCTGTAAGTACAAAAACCCCTTTTTTTCTTCCTCTCTCTCTCTCTCTCTCTCTCTCTCTCTCTCTCTTTCCCCTTTTATTGCTATTAAACCTCACTTTCGACCAACAGTGTCCTTTTTACTTTTTATTTTATTATTTTATCTTTATTTTTATTTAACTATATTCATGGGTAATATTATTTGTTTAAATTAGTATAATAATATGCTACTCTTAAACAACATAATCTTTTTATATATATGTATAATTATACATATGGTTAGTATGTATTAAATAATGGTTATTGTTTAGATATTTTTTTATTATTATCTATTAGAAAAATTTTCTTATGAAAATATGTAATATCAAGACTTGAGCCATATATCTATTTTTCAATGAAGTTAGAAACGTAAACCTATTAGTGTAGTATTTTCATCTAATTTCAAAACTGATTTTTGAATTTTCAACTATTTATCTAAAAAAAAAATTTAGGAATAATTATCTACAAATATTTTGATCAATAAGATATAGTTTTTTTGTTGTTGTTATTATAAATAAGACATAAATATCTTCTAAGCAAAACATATATCTAGTTTTGAAATAGTATAAATATCTTCTTCTCAAACACTCACTATCTATCTATCTTGATCATGACTGATTATATTCCTATTTTCTCGTGACTTCGAACCCCTACATACTGGCCTTGGCAATTGGACAGAACATGACTTGTTGAACCATTGCACCACTCCAGGCAGCACCACCAGGCAAGACACTTTGCCTTTACTGTTTAATTTCTTGCTCAATATCATACATGCTTTTTCTTTATGTTGTTCTTTCAAAACTATATATAGATGCAAATTATTATACTTTATGCAATTGGCTTAGACTTAAGGGACCACCGTATGTTTAGTGCATCTCATAAACTGTCACGTTGTGCCACGGATTGTGTGTGAGTTGTGAGTCGCATATAGATGCGGACTTGCGTGCTGACTGATCATTGGTGCGTACAGGCCGTGCGTTAGGATATAACTGCCAATAGATTGTGTAGATGACTTGGCAGTTATTAAGGATTAAACAGTGTCGTGGAGTCGACACATCTATAGTATCATTGGGGGGAGGGGACAGTTATTAGCGTAGGGACTACATTTATTTTTACACACATTTTGGGCCGAGGGTGACTCTTATGAGCACTACCTTCTGCCCAAGGCCGATAGCGTCTCGTATGAGCACTACATGACGGCCACTCTTTATTACTTGCTTGCGTGAATCCGTTACAGCCCCTGCATAGAACGTTGTCCTCACAGTGCATATCACATAGAATGGTTAGGAACCTTTACTCATGCATACTTTTCTGTCGAGCTTTATTATTCAGTTTATTGGCATGATATTATGTGTCTTGTTACGTCCCTCTGAGGACCTGGTGATCTCGTCAGGTGTATGTTTTCGTGATTCTTGCAGGTGCTCTAGCTAAGGCCATTCCTTCCTTCGTGATGATTGCTCTTGGACTCGTCACTTTCTCTCACTTGCTCAATTCTTTCCTTGTATATTTTTCCATATTTAATTTAGTTGGTAGTAGATTTGTCTCCGCCCAACTATTGTGTACATGACAAACTCAAAGTTGCTTTTATATTATTATTTATCTTCGTGGATGAGATTTGTGTCTTGGCTTTCTACATTTACAGCTTATGTATATATATGAGTCGTATATTTACTCGTATGTATACAGCTGGCATGATACGTATCTAGTCTCAAGTATTTGAGACTGGGGCGTTACAACATGTAAGAAGGAGCTCATCGTCAATACTCCCGTCTTGATCGTGCCATGGTTGACAACCGATGGTCTAATATGAACCTCATATCCAACCTCTCCCACCTCAACTCCACCGAATCCGATCACTCCCCCCTCATTATAGATGTCAGCAACAATCCCAACATTATTAAAAAACTATTCTGATTCCTAGACTTCTGGAGGCACCACCCTCAATTCCAGAACATCGTGGATAACGCATGAAAGTCGACTAACAACGTAGACCCCCTATCAGAGTGGCCGTAAAACTCAAGGCTACCAGGTGCGCCCTTACTTCCTGGAGCAAAATTGCTTTTGGCAACATCTTCCAAGAGATTAAGGCGACGAAAGACGATGTTAATCGCACGGAGATTAGGTTCGCTATGAACCGCTCGTCTGAGGCCCGCACATCACTCAACCTCACCATAGTTATCCTCAAATCCCGACTGAAAGTTGAGACGGAATTTTGGAAACAAAAAGCCAGGTTGACATGGGACATAGAGGGTGATAGCAACTCCGCGTTCTTCCATGCCTACGTTAGGGGTCGCAGACAACAATTTACCCTTCATCAAATCTCCGAGGAGAACGGTACCTTACTCGAAGATCAGCAGAGCATCCAGTTGGTCGTCGCCAACTTCTACGTCAATCTATTCACCAAAGATGCCGTCGTCCATGATGAGACCTTCCTGGCTAAGGTCCCTCTCTTAGTCAAAGAAGAAGACAATGAGCAGCTTTTAACCCTTCCATCCGTGGAGGAAGTTAAGTCCGCGGTATGGGACCTTGGCGAACACAGCACTCTAGGTCCGGAAGAATTCTCTGGGGTTTTCTTTCGATCCTGTTGGAATATCATCCAGACTGACATGATCGAAGCTGCGACGACTTTCTTTTAAGGCGCGTGCTACCCTAAATCCCTATTCCGAACCAATCTCGTCATTATCCCCAAAAAAGACAATCTGGAGACCTTCAAAGATTTTCGTCCGATCAGCCTCTGTAGCTTCACCAATAAGATCATCTCCAAGATCATTGCCAACCGCATGTCCCACATCCTCCCCAAGATTATATCAGAAGAACAAAGCAGCTTCGTCACAGGACGAAACATCACAGACAACATCCTTCTAGCCCAGGAGATGATTACTTGCATGAAATTCCCAGCGAGAGGGGGAAACATTGCCATCAAGCTTGATATGGAGAAGGCCTACGACCGCCTGGATTAGCAATTCATGATCTGGGTGCTCAGGGCTTTCGGATTCTCAGAAACTTGGATCGACATCATATACAGATCCATAAGCAATTCTTGGTTCTCCACTATCATCAATGGGCAAGCAGACGGTTTCTTTAAATCTAGTCGTGATGTCAGACAAGGAGGCACTCTATCCTCAACCATCTTCATCATTGCCGCTGAAGCCCTCAGCAAAAACCTCAACAGTATGGTCAACATCTCCAGATTCCACCACTTTTATACCACTGCAGGATGCCCTATTATCACTCACCTGGCCTACGCCGACGACATCATCATCTTCTCCTCCAGGGACATCGGATCTGTAGAGGTGGTCAGTAGCACCCTGGAGAAATACACCAGATGTTCCGGACAACGGATTAACCGCGATAAAAGTGACATCTATACCCACGACAAAGCTGACAGGAGCCACTCAGCTATTCTCACCAATCTCACCTCCTTCTCTACTGCTTACCTTCCGTTCACCTACTTGGGTTGCCCACTGGTGTACGACAGGGCTAATTCGGACATCTTCGGCGGGCTAGTAAACAAGGTCAGAAAGAAGATCGAGGGATGGCATAATGTGACCCTATCCCCAGGTGGTAAGATGATACTCATCAAGCACGTTCTATCCTCCATACCAATCTACACCCTGGCAGTCTCCTCCCTGTTTGCCATTGATTGTAAAAGTACAGAACAATTATATAGGAGGACTGAACTTAGACTCACAATACAAACTCGCTCGTACAAAGAAAGTCTAGGGACGAAAACCTAGGTACAGCAATCTAAGTATGATTATTTATTTTTGATTTTGGGAAGTGACGGTAGAGGCTTGGGAAAGCGACGGCAGCTCTGCCTTACTTCTTGGACGATCGGACGTAGCCTTGGCTCTGGTGAAAAAATGCTCTCGAGATGCGTGGGAAGAATCCTCTGTGCGTGCCTTTGTCTCTATGTTTGTCCAGCCGGATGGAGAGAGTCTCTTTTGCTCTGGAATTCTCCTTCTCTTTTTGTCCCCAATTCTCCAGTTCTTCGGGTCTCCAGGGTTTACAAGGGAATGGCACCTTGCTATTTATAGTAGTGGGGGTGTGATCATTAGGGTTTGCAATGATTTCCCCTTAAAAAGCCGGCGGCCAATCATCTGGACTATTAATCTTGATTGCATTACATCTGGACAGTTAATTCTTGATTGCGCCAAATCCGTATGGACAATTAATGCTGATTGCAATAAATCTTTATAATTTTTCATGACAAGCTCGAATCTTCCGCCACGTGTTCAATTTGCTTAATTATAACAAATCTGATTTGATCCGTGTAATTATGGTGATTGTACTAAATCTGGTTGTTATGATTTACGAGCAGCCATAATTTCGAGGGGATAAGACAGCCACGTGTCTCAACTATCATGAGGATCGCTACGTGTCTCGTCTGACAGAGCCGCATCAGTACGGCCTCTAAGTGAGCCGCATACAGGTGGCCCCTTCATAATCCTAGCCGTATGAAGGTAGCAGCCGCATGAAGGTGGTGGCCGCATGAGGGTGGGCAACCGTATAAAGATGGCAGCCGCATGAAGGTGACAGCCGCATAGGAGTGCAGCCGCATGAAGATGGCAGCCGCATGAGAGAGGAAGCCGCATGAGCATGGCAGCCGCATGAACGTGGCAGTCGCATAGGGAGCTTCGGGGTCAGTGGATCATGCCAGCTGTAACAAAGATTTTCTTCGTTTTCCTAGGAACACGCCATTATGTCAGAGTCATTATTTTGACTTTATGTTAGAGCTGTCACTTGTCAGGGCTGTTATTGTCAGAGCTGCCGCTGTGTCAGGGTAATTAATGAGCCATCTACTCAGACCATTTATGGTCCGCTGCATGAGGCCACGTGGCTTCAGCTTCATCTTGCTTGAGCCGCATAAAGCTCTCGAGCCTTGTTGAGCCGCATGAAGGCTCCTTCAGCTATGAGCCGCATGGGACTGATTTTCTGACCGCATGCTATTTCTGAACCGCATGATGCTTCTGAACCGCATGAAGCTTCTGGGCCGCATGAAGTTTCTGGGCCGCATGACGTTTCTGAGCCGCATGAAGTTTCTGAACCGCATAAAGCTTCCTGGGTTTTGTGAGCCGCATGAAGATTCTTGGGTTTTAGGCCGCATGAAGCTTCATGTTGATTTTCGGGCCGCATAGAGAATCCTTTTCTTTCTTTGCGCTTGTGAAGGATCACATCTCGCAAGTCAAGGACATCTCGGTCAACCTTTGCACTCATTTTGTGGGCCCGGGTATCCCGAGCACACGAGTGTGTTGGCACCATGTTTGCTTCCTGATCTGAGGCTAGTAGGAAGACTTTTGAGAACCACCCTATCCGTTTTCTGCTGAGAGCTGGACACGGGCGGTTCTGTACAACTTTACATCAGAGGCCCGTATGACAGTTAGCGGGACTCTCTGATGGTCAGTAGTTTGGACAGTTGACTGGGCTTGTTGAGCCCGCAATGTCCTAGACTTTTTCGACTTAGCACCCGAAGGTGCATAGTAGAAAGAGTCCAAGTTGGAAGGAGGGAAGAGAGTTGGTGCCCTTTTCAAAGGAGGCAAGGGGGCTCTACTTATATAATGGCGTGAGCCCTTTCTTTTTCTCCTTTCCGATGTGGGACTAAAAGCAATATTTTCCATGCTTCTACAAGACCCCCTTCAAAGTTTCCAAATTGCAAATTTGGAATACTTTGAATAAGAAGCATGGAAAATAGAGTTGTTTAGGTGCAGCAATCCTATCATAGGTAGCATGGACGTGATAGGTTTGGGTACTTCCGCTGGGGATTTTATGTAGACTTATCATCCTTGGCATACCTTGGTTTTAGGTACGAATAATAAGTTGAGAGAAGGAACCATCATATTTACTCAGAGGTGATGAGGACGTGGTAAATATGGGTCTAAAGTAGAGCCTTCCTACTCAGAGGTAATGATGATGTGGTAGGAGTGAACTCAAATGAGGATACATAGAACAACTCAGAGGTGCTATCAACGTGGAAGTTCTATGTATTGGGTGAAAGAATGCTATGGAACAGCTGGGCTCCGAAAGCATGTGATGATGAGGAAAGATGTGGATGTATAGGGGACCTAGTACGGCATTTGTGGTCAGCTGCGGACATTTGTGGTCAACAAAGGACACTGTGGGCCTATTATCCTTGGCGTACCCAGGGGTTTTTTTTTGTGGTACGGATAATAAGTCGAGAGAGAACTAACATACTTACTCAGAGGTAATAAGGATATGGTAAACATGAGGGTTTCTTCGATGGAGCCATCCCACTCAGAGGTAATGAGGACATGGCAGGAGTGGGCTCCATGAAGGGATACATAGAACGACTCAGAGGTAATAAGGACATGGAAGTTCTATGTGAGGGGGCGGTTTATTTTTGATGGAAGTGAAACAACTCAGAGGTAGCATCGACATGGTTGTCTTAGGAAATTTGTGGATCTATTACCCTTTTTGTGCACTGAAAGTACGGGTAGTAGATCATGAGGAAGGAGCTCCTTTTAGGAAGAAAGTTCAGAGATATGATCATACGTGACTTACTACCCAAAAGATGCGATATAGATTGACCAGGATGGGAGTTCAGCGGTACCTGCGGGTACATAACTCGACAATCTGGAAGATTTGGAGGCAGAATGTGAGTTCAGCGGTACCACAGGGTACATAACTCAACTATCTGAAATATTCGAAAGCAGAATGTAAGTTCAGTGGTACCAGAGGGTACATAACTCTACAATCTGGGATATTTTGAGAATGAATGTAGGTGAGTTCAGTGGTACCAAGGGGTACATGACTCGATAATCTAAGATGTTTGGAGGCCGAATGTGAGTTCAGCGGTACCGGAGGGTACATAACTTAATAATCTGAGATATTTGGAGGCAGACTGTGGGTTCAGCGGTACCGGAGGGTACATAACTCAACAGTCTGAGATATTTGCGGCATGTCATTTCAAACATAATACTTCTTTAGGAACTTGTCGTTGATGGGCAACATGAGCAAGTCTCCGTTTTGCTTTGCGAGGCGATAAGCTCCATTGGAGAATACAGTCTCGATGATGAACAGGCCTTCCCACTTTGGCTGGAACTTGTCGGCGGTCTTGTGAGTCATGACCATCGGCCTCCGAACTGCCAAAACAAGATCGCCTACTTGAAAGGTTCTGATTTTGACCTTCTTGTTGAAAGCTCCGAAGATTCAGGCTTGATACAGCTCAATTCGTTGTTGAGCTAACAGGCGCCTCTCGTCTAGGGCCTCCAACTCTTGCAGTCGGCGATGGTGATTATCGTTTGTCGTCAATCGATAGGTGAGGGCAACGCGGAGTGAGGGGATTTGGGTCTCCAAGGGGAGAACTGCCTCACTCCCGTATACCAAGGAGAATGGTGTGTTCCCGGTGGTCGTTCGTACTGTAGTACGGTACGCCCATAAGCATTCGCCGAGCTTTTCATTCCAGTCGCGTTTGTTTGATGACGAACTTCTTGAGAAGCTTGATGATTATTTTGTTGAATGCTTCAGCCAGATCATTAGCCGCTGGGTTATATGGTATTGAAGCAATATTCTGGATTCGGTGTTTGTCGTAGAACCGATAGAAGGCGTGGCTAGCGAACTGTGGACCGTTGTCATGGATGATCCTTCGGGGCAGTCCAAAGCGGTAAATGACGTGATGCTTGAGGAAGCTGATCACGTTTGAAGTCTTCACTTCTGTCAACAGAACGGCCTCCGCCCATTTGGAGAAGTAATCTATGATTACGAGTATGAAGTGATGTCCTCTGGATGAAGGCGGAGTGATTGGACCAATGATATCCATTCCCCACGCTTCAAATGGCCAGGATGCCACCGTCGGATGTAGAAACTCGGATGGCTGGTGAATGAAATCCGCATAGACTTAACAGGCTTTGCACTTTCGTGTATAGTCTATCGCATCGGCAACCATCGTGGGCCAATAATAGCCCATTCGGCGAAGGCGGTCTTACAACTTTGGGCCAGGCTGATGGACCCCGCAGACGCCGTTGTGTGCTTCACGTACAGCTTCTTTGGCTTCTGTATTTGACAGACACCGAAGCAGTAGTCCATCGTATGATCGCTGATATAGCATTTTTGTTTCTGTATTGTAGAAGAATCTGAGAGAACGTCTTCTGATAGAAGTGGCTTCCTTTGGAGTCTTTGGCAGGATGTCGTAGACTACGAAGTCAATGAATGGTTGTCTCCAATCTGGTGCTTCGTCGACTGCCAGCACGGAGTAACTCTCAACACATTGAATATTATTCCTGGGACAGACCAACTCACGGTCTATGATGTCAACCAGATGATGAGCATGATTCAGAACTGCTAAGGAAGCGGCGAGACCTGCTAGGGCATCGGCTTCAATGTTCTGGAGCCTGGGAACATGTTCTATGAAGAACCCTTCCAAGGACGAGATGATGTTAATCGCTGTTTGGTGATAGGGGATCATGTCTTCATGGCGAACCTCGTATGAACACCGAATTTGATTGACGATTAACTGCGAATCGTCGTATGCTTCAAGATACTCTACCCCCATCTCCTTTGCAAGTCGGAGGCCAATTACCAAAGCGTTGTACTCGGCCACATTGTTTGAGCAGGACTCCGTGAGGAAGTAAGCCCGATTGATCACCAGCTCGGAGGGAGAAATCAGCACCACTCCGACTCCAGCGACGATGTTGCCCTTGGGCCCCGTTCTGGAAGCACCGTCGAAGAACATTCGCCATACGGTATCATGAGAGGCCACATTTGAATTGGCGACCTCATCTGGAATCTTTTCGTCTATTTTGGTTGACTCCGAACCTGGATGAGCCGCTAAAAAGTCTGCCAGAGCTTGACCTTTAACCGCTTTCTGTGGAACAAAGATCATGTGGTAGGGGGACAGTAATATCACCCAGGTAGCGAGGTGAGAGCTGAGTACGCCCGGCTTAGTCATGAGGACCCTGAGGGGGTTGACTCTTGATATGACATGGATGGTTTGTCCCGTGACGTAGTGTCGCATCTTCTGAATGGCGAACACTAGAGCAAGACACTCCTTTTCTACGGCAGTGTATCGGTGTTCTGGCCACATCATCATTCGGCTGAGGTAATATATAGCTTGCTCATGGCCTGCATCATTATTTTGTGCTAGTAGAGCACCGAGAGAATGCTCCATAGCTCGCACATAGAGCAGGAATGGTTTTCCAGCAACCGGGGCTACCAGGACTGGAGGGTTCGTCAGATATTCTTTGATGCTGTCGAATACACACTGGCATTCTTCATCCCATACGAATGAAATGCCTTTCTTCATGAGGTGGGTGAATGGCTGACATCGTACGGAAAGGTTAGAGATGAACCTCCTGATGTAGGCCAGCCTCCCTTGAAGGCCTTAGAGTTTACAGAGATTTCTCGGGGGACCCATATCCATGATTGCCTTCATTTTCTCAGGGTCTATGTGGATACCCTGGGAAGTAATGATGAAATCCAAAAACTTTCTGCTGGATACGCCCAAGAAGGATTTTATGGGATTCATCTTCTGCGGATGGAACATCAGTGTGAGCAGCCACATACTTGGCCAGCTCTGGCTCTACTTCAACTACCGCCTGTGTCAATGTAGATTGAGAGGATGACTTGGACAGCTTAATTATTAGGGCTCCATGGGTGGAGCAGAACGTGGAGTCATTGGCATACTAGCCACCCCCAGTTTGGTGCTTGGTGCTGGGCGAGAGATTGTTGGGTGGCTAGCAGTCCTCGACTTAGCACTCGGCTGCTGATTAATTCTGGGAAGACGGATCATCATCGGCTTGACAGAGGGATTACGCTCCTCTATTTGTTGCTGACTCACTCTAGGCAGCCTGATTGTCTGTGGCTCTATCGTGGGTCTTGGCGCTTGGCCAGACCTTGGCAGTCGGATTATCATCTGCTCTTCCTGTGCAGAGAGGCTGATTGCGTCCTTACGCAGAGTGGCCGTAAGGGGTGCAGTTCTGCCAGGTTTGCGGGCTTGGAGGTGGATCGTTAGAGGTCCTTCCGATCCAGTTGCTGCCTCAGTTGGAGCTTGAGTATCTTCTTCGACAAGGTGCCTTTTTGACTTCTCGTACAAGCATGAGTCAGAGTAGTAAAATTCAACCCCTTTAAAGGGGTTGATGTCGGCAAATTCTCCTCACGAAGCCATGCTTATCGACGTACTTGAAGCATTGGTGCAGTTTGGAAGGCACGATCATGTAATCGTGTATCCAAGGACACCCAGAAGAATATTGTAGGAAGTATCCGCATCTATGACATAACAGGTCACTTCTGATTGAAGATCGTCGATTTGGCATTTCAGACGAATCTTTCCGATCGGATAGCTTCTGCTTGAATTAAAACCGCTAATGGCGGTGCTTGTCGGCGTCAAGCGATGCATTGGGATGCGCAGATGGTGTAGCAGGCTCTTTGGGATAATACTTATGGAAGAACCGGGGTCAATGTGCATCCGATCCACCTTGATATCGCCAATGTACCCAGTATAATACAGAGGGCGATCAAGCAGGTTGGTCTTGATAAGCATATCTTGCGGAGTGAAGACGATGTTGGGCATTGCACCCGTGCAAGCGCTGTCTTGAAGATCTGCAGGTGAATTCTTCCCAGTGAGATTGGACTGAGCCAAATATGCGTCGACATTCTGGAGTGCCTCACTCAATGCAATGCGAACGTCTTTGGAGAGTCTCAGGATCTCGTATATTGACAATTTGGCCGGTGTGTTGGCCAATTGTGCCAAGATGTCAAAGTTGTAAGGCCTCTCCAGCCCCTGAGGTACCTTTTTTCGGAGCGGCTTGTCAAAGCGAGTCTCCTTCGGCCTAGGCTTGTCGGTCGTTGAAGGATGAGAAGGTCCTGGGACATCAGCAGCTATAGGCTGATGATATTCAGTCGAGTTACCCGTGGAGGTTGGATTTGTACGCCGGATTGGGTAACAACAGCAGTAGCTTCTTCGACCTCTGCCGAGATTGTGCGACATGATTTGACTTTCCCACTCTTCTTCTTATTGGAAGCGGGTGGTACGGACTGAGTTACTTTCGGTACCAGGTCCGGGTGGACCCATATGACCTCCCCTCGTGATGTGGTAAGGGCACTAGACCAGCAGCCTGGTCTCAGGGAGGTGGAAGGTTAGCGACTTCTATTCTTGCCCTGGGGACGGGCACTACTCCATCTTGAGTCTTTGTCGGAGGAAAGCTGCCAAATTGTACTGACACCATGTTGGCTGCTACGGTCACCTCTTCGAAATCAATGGCCAAGGCCTTAGAATCGATGAGATGCTGGATGTATCGCTTCATTTGGTAGCAGTCTTGTGCAGCATGGTGGACATAGCGATGATAGTGGCAGTACTTGGGGCCTTTCATCTCTGCAGGACGAGGTTCACGTCTTGGAAGAGGGTGCTGGATTCGACCTCCTTGTATGAGCATGTCCAAGATAGGCTTAACATGGCCGTCTTCGAAGGAATTGGTCACCTGAGGCTACTGCTTCTCTGCCGGCTTCGGTTCAGGCTTCAGAGCTGTGTCGGCCACCATAGCCTGTTTTCTTTTATTCTCTCGACTGTTGGAGGGGTTACCACCATTACTGCTGTTAGTGTTAGGGCATTTGCCTTTATCCTCTCCTCCCAAGACGTGTAATCCCAGTTGTCGGGCTTTCTTCAACTTGTCTTCTGTGCTAGTAGCGCTGATAGTGAAAGTCTTCCAATCCTTAAACTGACTTTTGCCCATCCAGAGGTTGATTGTGGGAAGCAGCCTCTTTTGGTAAATTTCAATCAAGGAGGAATCAGGGTTACCAGAAGGCAACTTCATCGAGGTTTGACGAAACCGCTCAATATAGTTCCTTGTCAGCTCCTTTTCTCCCTGGACAACGTCCATAAGGGTGGACATCGTCACGTCTTGTCCTACTTCGTAGAACCTTTCCAGAAATATACGTTTGAAGCCGGCGAAGGAATGGATACAGTTGTCTGGCAAGTTGCGGTACCAGTCAAAGGCGACCCCTTCTAACGCTCAAATAAACAGCCACGTGAGAATGGCGTCGTCATGAGGCAGATGGTCGGTTGTGACGTTGAAGTAGGTGATGTACCTGCTTGTAGATGTCTTTCCATCATACGGATTGATGTTGAATGGTTTATATCTTGGTGGAAAGGGCACATCTCTCCATACAATAGGATACGGTTGTCGTATCCTGAGGTCCTGGCAGTTTTCTCGGGCGTAGAACATGGCCCGAAGCTCCTGGACCTCTCTTCTTGCCTTCCTGGCGTCGTCTGCAGCAGTGGGAGCCGATGTTGTCGGAGGATTGTCGCCCGGGTTTGGTGCAGCGGAGTTTGAGTCCGCATTGACCGCAGGACCCAAGCTTGTTTGGCCAGGCGTCCTCCCTTGCAGAGTTGGAAGGGCCGCTTTGATCTCGTCCACAGACTTGACAAAGGCGTGCAGTATGGCCTCCAGAGTGTCGATGCGTTGGCGATCACTGGAACCATCTTGGTTGCTGTCTTTCATGAATACCGTCCTCACATGAGGAGAGATGGAAGGGATGGTGGAGAACGCGCCCTTTGAGTCATACCCTTGTACAAAGAAGTCGTCAGGGTATGTAGGAATGTTCTTCTCTGGTTCGGACTCAGAAGGAGTGGTAACCCCAGCTTCAGAGCTTGCCTCATCTTGAGAGTCGCGGACGTCCTCGGGGACGTCGGAACCTGCTGCGTCTGTTGGAAAAATCGTTTCCCCTGGATTATTTTCTTGGAATACCGGGTTGTCGCGGATGTTTGGAGGAGTGCTACCCCCAGCTCCAGCGCCTCCCAGAGATGTGGACGACGATTCTCGAAGTGTGGCAGATTTCGTCTTTGAGCGAGTACCTTGGAAAACTCCTCCTGTGGCAGTCGTGGACAACGGCTTAGAAGAGAGTTTCTTGGTTGAGATTTTAGGGCTGGAGATGTTTGTTTTCTTTCCTCTCCCGCTACCAGGGATCCTCTGAGCAAAATTGTAGGAGGCGACGAGAAGTGCCTCGTCTTCTGAGCTTGGGTGTTGCAGTCGTCGGAAGACGGATTGTCGGTCCTCTTGTGTGGCCGCCTTGCTACAGCAGCAGTTGACAATGACTTGAGTGCAGTGATGTCTAGGGAAGGACTCTCTGCACACCGATGCTTCTTCTCTTTCTTTGTGCTTGTGAAGGATCACGTCATGCAAGTCAGGTGCGTCTCGAGCAACCTTTACACCCGATTTGTAGGCCCGGGAAACCCGAGCATCCGAGTGTATTGGCACCATGTTTGCTCCCTAATTGTTGGAAGACTTTTGGGAACTACTCTGTCCGTTTGCCGTCGGGGGCTGGACTCGAGTGGTTCGGTACAACTTTCCATCGGAGGCCCGCATAACAGTGAGCGGAGCGCTCGGATGGTCAGAGGTTGGGACAACTAACTGAGCTCGCCGAGCCCGCACTGTCCTAGACTTCCTCGCTCTAACACCCGAGGGTGCATAGTAAGAGGAGTCCAAATGGTATCGTACAGAGTCTGCCACATTCTCTTGGGAGCATCTCGAGTCAGAACCGCATGAGAGGCGATCAAAGACTGACCGTGAGCCGTATGGAGCAGATGGTATGCGGCTAGGACTGGTGGCCGTGCAGGCTGTCTGCATGCGGCTAGCATGTGTGGCTGCATGACCCTTCTGTATGCGGCTAGAAGCGGTAGCCGTATAAGGAGTTTGCATGCGGCTGGCAGTCGTGGCCGCATGAGCTTCCTTCATACGGCTGAGAGTTTTGGCCGCATGAGCCTTCTGCATGCGGCTGGCAGTCATGGCTCAATGAGCTTCCTTCATGCGACTGAGAGTTTTGGCCGCACGAGCCTTCTACATGCGGCTGGCTTCTGTAGCCGCATGAGTCTTCATGCGGCTGGCGTCCCTATGCGGCTTCTTCTTAGACCGTACAGAGTCCCTCTTTGCCCCTACAAGTCCAGCATCGTAGTGTTTTCCTCTGCCGGACTTGAGAACAGCAGAGTCCTCTATGGTCTGAAGTGGGGCCGCAAGAGGGTCTTTTTCGCCGTCTTGGGCAACAGAGAGTACTCCTTTGAGAGCTTGGGGAGGAGCAAATGATTTGGGCCTCCACTCCCTGCGGGCCTTCTTTGTGCGTGCTCGCCGCTGGACCGGGCCAGCGCTCCCGTCGGAGAGCATTTCTTCAAATACCTGCTGATCGAACCGGGCGACCAGCATTTGTTGAGTGGAGCCAAGTTTGGCTGCGTCTAATTGCGTCACCAACTCCTCAGCCGTGGAGAAGCTTGTCCCCGGCAGAGTCGCCATCATATTTGCCATTGATTGTAAAAGTACAGAATAATTATATAGGAGGACTGTACTTAGACTCACAATACAAACTCGCTCGTACAAAGAAAGCCTAGGGACAAAAACCTAGGTACAGCAATCTAAGTACGATTGTTTATTTTTGATTTTAGGGGGTGACGGTAGAGGCTCGGAAAAGCGACGACAGCTCTGCCTTGCTCCTTGGACGATCGGACGTAGCCTTGGCTCTGGTAAGAAATGCTCTCGGGATGCGAGGGAAGAATTCTCTGTGCGTGCCTTTGTCTCTCTGTGTGTCCACCGGGTGGAGAGAGTCTCTTTCGCTCTGGAATTCTCCTTCTCTTTTTGTCCCTAATTCTCCAGTTCTTCGGGTCTCCAGGGTTTGTAAGGGAATGGCACCTTGCTATTTATAGAAGTGGGGGTGTGATCATTAGGGTTTGCAATGATTTCCCCTTTGAAAAGTCGGCGGCCAATCATCTGGACCATTAATCTTGATTGCATTACATCTGGGCAGTTAATTCTTGATTGTGCCAAATCCGTATGGGCAATTAATGCTGATTGCAATAAATCTTCATAATTTATCATGACAAGCTCGGATCTCCCGCCACGTGTTTAATTTGCTTAATTACAACAAATCTGATTTGATCCGTGTAATTATGGTGATTGTACTAAATCTGGTTGTTATGATTTGTGAGCAGCCATAATTTCGAGGGGATAAGATAGCCACGTGTCTCAACTGTCATGAGGATCGCCACGTGTCTCGTCTGACAGAGCTGCATGAGTGCGGCCTCTAAGTGAGCCGCATACAGGTGGCCCTTCACAATCCTAGTCGTATAAAGGTAGAAGCCGCATGAAGGTGGTGGCCGCATGAGGGCGGGCAACCGTATGAAGATGGCAG